>WBNH01002991.1:0-255992 GCA_013401255.1 Urocolius indicus | reverse complement strand
CTGTTCTTTCATCTGAAGTCTGTAATACATTTTCTTGTCAAGCTCAGTTAGGTCAATGCTGAGTTTATAAAAAGTCCTTATTTTTTACTGTGTAATTAAACATGGACCACTGAAAAACTTAATTGATGGCAACTCTTTGGAAAGTGTTTCATCACTATTAGATGCCAGTGAATTAAAGAGGGGCAATAAATACTAACTCACAGGCAAACATAGAGGTTACATTCTGAGCACATTTATCAAAAAAGAGTGCAAATGGAAAGCTTCTTGTCAGCTCAATAACATGCTCACATTTCTTCTCTTGCACAGCTTTATGTGTTATCTTTTCTGTCCATCAAAATGAAATATTTTGAGGCTTGGGGATTTTATTAATCGAGTAAGCTCATCCAAATTATTTTAATGTACTCGAAAAGCTCTGTCAAAACACGGGAATCCATGTGATCTTAACCTTTTTGAACCAGGAAGGGAGAATCTGGATTAAAATAGAAACTGCACTTCCTAAGTCTTAGAGATCAGAAGAGAAACCCAAGTTTCTTTCTGTGGTCACTGAAAGATGTGAAGCCAAACAGGTAACATGATTCACAGTCAAAGGAGCAGAAGCTATTTTTGTTATTTGTGCTTATTTTCCCTTTGCTTTCACCCTTCCAGGTGTAATTTTTTCCCCTTACTTCAGCATATTTCTCCTAATAAAAATACATTTAGAACATATGGATTCCTTGTGCCACAGCATGGCCTAGGAAAACTCAAAGGAACAGAATTAATTGGAATGGTTGGAAACAGCATGTTGCCCAACCACAGGAAAATCCAAGGTAATAGTTTTATCTTAATTCATTTCAGCTGTTTTGAAAGATAAAGTTGCTTGTGAGAGTAGCTGGACCTTGAACTTTTGTCCTTAAGACATTTTTGAGAATTTGTTAGGGAAAAGGAAGGAATGGAAATTACGAATCGGTTCTGTAGTTCAGTGTTGTAGTGGAGCAAGCTATATTCATTCAAAGATGTAAAGAAGCGAGGTAATGCATGTGCAGAGATGTACATGGGCAACGTAGTACAACCACCAGAGCTGACTCAAAGCCACCCTTCCTTTGCTTGCTGCTTCCGCCCATGTGATTGATCACCCAGGGCCCCATTGATTAACTCACAGCACCTGTTTCTGATAATTGGAAGTAGCTTGCCAGCTGCATCAACTTGTCCCTACTTATCTTTATTCAAGCTGGTTGGTCCAAGTCATATTTGTGCCTACAGTTTAGTGTTAGGCAAATCTATATGTCAAGGCAGAAAGCATTCATGGGTATTGTACTTCATGTTCTGGCTGCTTGATTGGTAAGCATTGGTTTGTGTTGTTTATGCAGTTGACCATGCTAAATAAACACAGATCAAAATTTCTTTAAACAACTTTATAATTGTCTTATCTGTTGTGCAACACAGATGTTTGGTTTACCATTTCTGTTTCAATTAGGCTGTGTATTTAGATGGAGGAGAGTCCATTCCCATGGCTGAAATTAGCTGCTAGTTTTCAAAATGGATTGATGTGGTGGTGTCCATTTTGTGCTACCATTACAGGTTTAGGAGTATTAGTGCTTTGTATCAAAGTGACTGCTTTCAAAGCATTTTCTGTTTATAACTGCAGTGTAGTTCTACTTTCTATCTTCTGTTGGGCTGAGGAAGATGTTTATGTGAATTAGTGAATCAGTTTTTTTCTTTTTTCATACTGTTATTAGACAGTAAAAACTTTCTAAGAGCAGTCTTCCAAGAAAGAGGTCTAGTCCAACTCCGTGTATTCAGAACGCCTGGAATAATTTCTCAAATACTACTCCAAATGAGGAATGGGAAAGATTTTGCCTTCTATCAGGTATTTATTCTTCTCTCTTTTACTCTTCCATCTTTAGCGTCACAATCATCTGCTTTAAGATATGGCCATATTTTTTTTTCTCTCTCTATTGTGCTTTGCTTCTTTTCTTTATTGTTGATGCTGGCAAGATAGGATCATTTTGTTCAAGCTGGAACAGTTAACTCTCCTCAAAGCACTGTACCTGCAGATCCATTTTATTGAAAGGCATTTTTAGATGTACACTGCAAAACTTAACAAGTAATTTGTTGAGTTTTTATATGGAATACTGTTTGATAGAAGAGGAAAACAACAACAGGCTAAGAAAAGCAGCACAGGAAGAGGGTTTTTTCATAGGCTCTACCCTGCTCTACAAGACTGACCTGTATTAGAAGTAGAAAGACATTACATTTCAGATCTTGTAGTCTACTTATCAAAACTGTTTTGTTGACAACATTTGATAGCTTTCTGTAGATGGGAAGGAAATCTTTTGAGATGTTTAAAAGAAAATGTCAGGAGTGCTTTCCCTGATCACATTGGAATGTCTTCAGTATGAGAAGATTGTTGAGTGGTATAAATCCCATTCCCACACTTTTCCCACCAAACTCAGTGGGAATGCAATTGGATTCCTGTGGGATGATTGTGATTTACATTCATTCTTTACTAGGATGTGTCTTCAGCTTTCAGTAGCATATATACTGACTAAATAAAGGGCTGCTGGTAAGGTTATATCACTCCTTTTTTGGTCTAGTGTTTTATGATTGGGTAGGTTTTTTTTCATTTGTAAGCAGTGTCAGGAGTATTAAGTGATGTAATGTCCACGACCCATGAACTGTTAATGGTGACTCAGTGAGTTCTTACACTTGAGCTCTTAAAACTGACCTTTAAATCAGGAACCAGCTAGTATGAGAAAACATGGCCTGAGGGTGACCTGCTACCAAGACTATAGAACTTCATCTGTCACAACTATATTTATACTTATTGGTAACTTAATATAGGAAATGATTCACCTATTAATTCTATTAAGTCATTTCTTTGTGAGCTACTGGCTAGCAAGGTTGTTGGCAGTAAAAAGTGTCTGCTCCCTTTCCTTAGTAATGAAAGTAAAAAGGAGTTTGCCAAAACCTAATTTCTTTCTCTATCCTTTGACAGCTTCTTTATCTGAAGCCCTTCTGCCTTCTCAAAACTGATCATTCCATAGGACAGTGGTGCTTCGAGGGCAAATTCTGTCCCCTTCCCTGGTCCTTAGGAGTAGTTTAGGACTGGTGTGTGGTGCAGCAAAATATTTCTTCGCTTTTGACTTTGCCAAATGGCTTCAAAATAGGTGTTTTGTGTCAGCAAGTTCCCTGCCTCAGTTCACTGCAAATGCTGCCTTTATTGCCTGGGAGAGAGCCATGCTGGTAATGAGTACCCACCTTTCAGAGCCAAGCAGGACACAGCCTTTATTCTGCAACCCCATGAGCTTCCATGAAAATCCACCAGACAGACGCTGTATTGAGAAGTGGACCCCAGTCTGATCCCTTGGGACTAAAATCCCCTACTGAAAGCAGAGATTGCCCCCACCCAGGACCATTTCCACCTTATCTGTTGTTCCCAGTTGTTCCTGCCTTTTTAGTAAAGCTCTGGGCTGCATCAACTCAGAGTAGTTGCAGAGGAGTCTGACTGCATCCTTTCACGGAACAGTAGCTCTCATCTCTCTTCGTTAAAGAAAAGAGTTTGCTGAAAAGAATGATCATAAAATAAAGTGCTTATGCCTGATACTCTCTGCCAGTGTTGTTTCTGAAACAGCTAAGCATCAGCAAAGGAGAACTTGCAGGACAAAAATAATTGCTGGGTATCTTGCTGGCTTTTATCTGTGCTTTGTCTTCTGGCCATAAGCAGAAGAATGCTGACTTGTATTTACTGAGTATTTTCTAGCCTCCTGTGATGGACCCTCTTCCCCTACTGTTACCCCACAAGAGACCATGCAACCAGCTCCACTGCTGTGCAATACTGCCTTGAGGTGTTAGAGTTACCCTCCTGTCCCCAATTAAACAGTTGCTGAGGTCCTGTCCCCAGTTGTGCATTTGTGGCTGCAGTTTATAATCAGTGTGAATGCGTGGATAGTCACTCAAAGGGCAGCAGAATTTGCCTGATTGTACTACAGGAGGAAAATACAGAGCAGGTTACTGTTTTCTTAGTCCTTCAGGGTAAAAATCAAATTAAAGGATTAAATGGACATTGTCCCTTTGTCACCTGATATGTGACATGGTTGGTCAAGTTTGGGATATGCGACCAAACAAAAATACAGCCTAGTACCTACATAACACTTCTTAAAGCAGCACAATTTTAAGTAAATAGCAAAGCTTTCTGTACTGATAAAATAGCTTTGGTAAGATTTGTATTATGAGCTGTTAAGTAACAACTTTTGCCACTAGGTAAGAGTTTCAATTATGGGCACAGTTACTGGCTAAGCCACAGTAATGGAGTGTGGCAGAAAGGAATGAACTTCCTACTTGAATTTCATTATATCCAGATAAAATGAAGAGTGAGGTTGTTAAATTGGGGGTCAAAATCACATTAGGAAAATACCTTTCTGTTTATGCCTGTGAAGCAGGTTCTCCTAAACATTATCAATAGTTAACCCAAATGTGTGCATGTGTGAGGTGTCTTTCTGACAATGGCTGATAAGTAGCTGAAGGCTGTGGGTTGGTTAATCGTTAGGTTAAAGGCTTACAGTTCAGGCCAGGCCCTGTGCAAGGCTGGCTGATCTCAGGGCTATAACTTTCTTTGCCACAGCCCTTTCACAGAGCACAGAATTGTCCAGAAAGTCTGACTTGCTTCTTTCTCTCGTAGACATCTGCTGGTGAAGGAGGTCAGGGGACCTAAGAGGTGTCAGAGAGCTACTGCTTGCTTACCACTCCTAGGCATTCTACTTTTGCTGAGTGTACAAGACTCCATAAAGTAGTTTGCATATGCAAATGAACAAACAAGTGAATTATCAAGAACTATCAGTTGGGGAGAAAAAAAAAGTCAAGTGTCTTATCTTTCCTGGAGACATATGCTACGACCAGATAAGAAGTTCATCTTCCCAGGTATGATCCATTAAGTATATTATCCAATCAACTAGGATATATAAGACATATTGCAACTCTAATCTCCTCAGGCAAGTAGTATTCCATTATACTTACCATTTTAAAAAGAGAAATATCCTGAGCATTTAGAGTGCTTGCATTTTTGGCACTCAGTCTTGTTATGTGAAGGCTAATAAAGAACATTCCATCTAAGAAGGCATAGGACAGGCAGGTGAAATATTGAAAAACTAACATTCTGTAAGTCCTGAAGTGGAAATGCACACCATTTCTAAAAATGGTTTCCTGACATCTTATCTAATGTGTTGAAATTAGGTCAAGGATGGAGAATGAGAGAGAATTGCTATCCATTTCTATGCCTACGGTGTATGTTTTTTGTATATAGTTAAAATAGACATGCTGCCGAACACTTTGTTTGCAAGTGCCCTTTCTGTTTTAAAAGTGCATTCAACAGTGTCCTTTGTTTTGTAATGTAAATTGCTTTTTGGATTGAATACTCTTCAGACAGACCAATTTTCCTGTTACTCTTCTAAGCAAATATTAGACATGTCAGAAGTCTACCTCTCGCAGCTCCTGCAGGCTCTTTTGAAGAGATGTCTGCTCTACCACGTAAGATGTAGCAAATCGACAGATAAGTCAGACAGGTTCAGAATTTGGTAGGAGGCTACTGCTTCTATTGGTTTGACTTGAAAGGAATCAAATGTAATGTCTTTGGAGAGTTATGGGAAAAACTATGCATTGTAACTGTTCCTGGAACAATGTGCAGTAAGGGTGGCAGCTGAGGTGGTTTGCAGCTGAGGTTGTTTACAGCCTTCCCGTACCAAACCCTATTTTTAGTTGTTTGTCTTCTACTAAGCTTTAAATATATTGGCAGAAGCTTCAATGTCAGTTATATGAATGAAATGGGAGATATTTCAGTCTACCAAGTATTACTGATATTTAAGAGGATGAGAGATAAAGAGAAAATACACTGTTTGGCCGAGTAGTACATATAAACGGTCCAACTTTGCACCGAGATCCTCTAAACACTCAGTGAAGCAAGGAAGCATTTCCCAAATTCCTTTATCCTTCCATCTCTTCTGGAGTGACTCACAACCTTCTTCATTCAAACTACAGTTTAAAAAATATTGTGAATGTCCATAGCTTATTCTTTTTCCTGCACGTAAAGTACACAGGTATGTTAACTCCTAATGCTTGGACATTTCTATGCGACCTAATCTAGGTGAACCTGCTTCTGTAGGAGAGTTGGACTAGACCTCTAAAAGTCCCTTCCAACCCTACCATTCAATGATTCTATGAATGTTAAATCTCCATATTTGGCCAAGATACAAACATCTACAAATTCACACATATATGGTAGATATTTTCATACATTTTAGCATCTACCTTCTTTAACAATCTCTTGCATTTTGGTTGAAGCATGTTCCAAACAGCCAAATGCAAATGACTAGCCATGCAAAATTACTTTCCCCTTTTTCCTTTTTTTCCCGGCCTATTGCTCCACCAGCACCAAGCAGATGTTATCTCTGTTCTGAAAAGAATAAGTCAACCCTGCCCTCCTCCTTTCTCCTCTTGCATCTAAGTGCAGCATAAAAGATGAGGCTGCTTGTGGACAGAGAGATTCTCTTGTATATCCCCCCCTCTAAAGGTTTCCTGTTGCGTCTTTCTGGTCATCTGAGCCCAGGAAAGTAGTTGTTTCCTAGTTAGGCAGCAGAAATGTGAGATTCAGTGCTGGCAAGGGGATTGCAAGATGTACAGTCAGTCATCTCAGGGAAGGTCACCTCATAGAACAGGATTCTTCATCAAAATTGATATGCATTAATCTGCTCATTACATAGACAGATTCTGCCTATGGATATTAAGTCTTTACATATGCCTTCAGTGTGACTAGTCAGGGCTGAAACCTTGCAAAAGTTACAAATCTTTAATTAGCCCTAGGGGATCTGGGAGTGAGCAGAGCACAATATATACAAAGTTAATTGCACAAGAAGTTCAATGTTTGCAAGCACAGAGAGGAACTGAGATCTGTGGCTATGCTCTAGAGGATGTGTTTGGCCAAATTTAGTCTTACATACTCTCGAAATACCTGGTATAACATCCATTTACAGAAGAAATGAATTTGTTAAGGTAAGTAGACATGTTAGTAAGGAGACATTCTTATTAATGGGAAGAAATATATGTACTGGAACTGAAATTGGAAGCTGACCTCAGTGGAGTGATATTCCCCTCCCTACACGTCTCCATACCTCATAGTTGCTTTCTACTCCATTTATATTGTTCTCAGAGCAGTTCTAACCTAATCAAGTAGAATGCTTTTTTGTTTTGCTGTGGTTTTTCTTTTCCCCTCAGCTAGAGCACAAGGCTTTTTGTAAATTAAGGTTTTTGGAGATTGGCTTTTTCCCTCACTTAAAGTTTTTTAACACAAAACTGAAATGAAAGAAAAGCCCTAATGTGGTAAATAGGGCTTATTACTTAGCGAGGTTGCCTTCTATTTCCAACCCCACGTTCCCAGTGGGTCCATACACTTACCTCGCTAGCTAACTTTGCAATGAACTGTTCATCTCTTTCAAAGAGAAATGGCTTTTCAGAAGATAAGCAGTTAAGACAGCATTAATAAAAACCACTGTTGCAACACTTACCTTCTGGTGGCCACTTGGGAAATGCTGCCTTCTTTTACATTACTTCTTTCCTGCATTATGCAGGGAAGAAAAGTATTTGTCTTGCTGTCCCCATAGCTCTTGCAGTCTAAATCGGGCCGGTCACAGATACTTGGGTCATGCTACATGTTTCCTCCTGAATTCCAATTTTTAGCAAAGTTCAAGACTCCCAGCGGATCAAATTAATTGGGGAGTGAACTCTGAATCGGTTTCTTGACCTTCGTTCTCCTGTAGTCTTTGTTTCTTTTCTCCTCACTGAATAAATAGCTTGCAGCAATCCAAATGTCAGGAATTTCAAATAGCCAGTTTATAAATAAGCACCCTACGCTACCAACAAATGCTGCACAATCCTGCTTTTTGTAGTAGTATGTTAGACCAGGGAAAGTGGCATTCATGTTAAAATATCTCATCTCTGAATGAGATTTAGTGGAAGAGTCTGTTACATTGCTTATAATGTGGCTGCTGTTATCAAACACGAGAACTGCTGAAGGAGCAGTGAGGTTATTTGAAGTAAACAGATCTGAACTGATTCTGTCACAAAGCTAAAAACTTTAATTAAACTTCCAGAACTAGATTGTGTTCTTTATTCCCAGAATAATGGCTGCAAGGCTGGATCTGAGAGGTGGAAACATTATAGCAAAATAAAGCATTTTTTGTTTCATTTTTTTCCTCTACATTTCTATTATATCTTCACTATAAATATAGCAGAATAAATACTCTGTTGTGTTGTTTGCCCTATGGCTTTACTGACCAGAAAACATTGTTAGATTACCTATATATAATGTCTCTTGAGTAAGAGACTGGTAAGCAGTTCCTGGTACTGAACTGGAAGTCCAGCTCTTACTAAGGTATTTGAATTTGACAGAGTTCAGACTTTGTACTGAAATCTATGTATTGGAGAGGTCAATACCTTGTAGTATGAAGGAATACTACTGTCAGGAAGAGAAAGCCATAAATAGCTAATAACAGGAGTCCAGTATAGGCTTGTAGCTAAAGGAAACCAAATCCTCTGCTGTGAGACTTGGTTACTCTTTCAAGAATCTGTGCCTGTCTTGGCTAATTACCATGATTGCAACTGAAGAAAAGGATATTTTGCAACTAGTAGTATCCCTTGATCGCCTGCAGTACAGTACTGGGCTTATCTTTGACTGCCTGTGTAAAACCTCTGAATAATCTCCCATGACAAAATTTGGAAATTACTTTTCTGGCATTTCAGCTGCATTTCGTACAGCCTGTGTTTTCAAGCATTAGCTAAAAAATTGTCTCAGGAGAGATAATAGGGTGACTTAAGGCACCTAAATGGCATTATTAGGTGTTTCATGACAGGGAAAATATATCTGGGCCTAATGAATGTTTGACCAGAAGTACTTCTTTTTATTGTTCATTAGAATTTATTGTTCATCACCAAAGTAGTTTGCATTCTATACAAAATTTAACCTTACAGTATGCTAAACTACAGAGGCTATAAGTGTTGTTTTGGTTGATGGTAGAATTTAGGAAATATTCACAAGGACCTTTACCTATAGAGGTCCTATAACTCCTAAGTTTTAATGAGCTCTGTTATTATTTAGTGTCAGTTTTGACCTAAATGGAAATGAATAAAAGTATCTGGTGTGCAAGATCATACCCTCTTTTCCTTAATCTCAGTGCCTAGAGATTTCATAAAAATAACTACTACCTTTCTATGATTCTATGAAATCTCTAGGAAAAGAGGGTGTGATCTTTCACACTAAATACTTTTATTCATTTCCATATTGTCTTAGATAAATACCACTGATATGTCCTCAGCCTATCATTCAGTGTTTTACGGTAACGCAGCAAAACAAAGCATGGTATGATTCTACCAGAAGCTGCTTCCTCCACACACAAGGTGCTGCTGCTGCTAGCTGATACTGTGGTTCTGTGCCAAGGAAAGCAGTCTGCAGCACCGGCTTAGGTGTGAAAATGGTCATCAGTTCAAGTAGCAGTTTCCTAAAAGTTTCTGCCACTATCCAGAATGCAGGTATTTGCCTGATTAAAGACAGTGGTAATGAGGATGCCTTAGTGCTCAATGTTTTAAAAATAAAGTGATAGTAGAGCTAGTTTCATGATGATCACTGCTACTAGCATTTCTGTCATCTTAATGAAATTACCTTTTCAAGGACTGTTGCTCATTTTCTTATTCTTACCTTACAGACTCCTGTGATGAAGGGAACAATATTTTAGTTTCTTACTCTGTATAATTTCGTACCAACAGCTTTCTGTTTCAACTCATAATGCATAAAAATCAGGTGAATCTAATCCAGAATAAATACATTTAATAGAAAAGGAAAAAAAAGGGAGCGATGTCAAAAGTGTTAACACATGCAAAAGCATTTACTCTACATGGATTTTTCATAGATGCTCAGTGAGTTGAAGATCTTTAGTTTTCTGATTAAGTTTCTCAGATTCATGAACTATATGCTGTTCTAAGAAGTAATGAAGATTTGTTCTTTTCCCCTTTGTTCTTTCTGCAGCAGTTCTAATGATACATAAAATCAGCAAGTCTTTAGAAAATCTCTTTTTGTTTTTAGAGAAATAGTAAATCTTAACCTAAAGAATTCTGTGGAAATATTGCCTGGGGATATCAAATTAATTCTGCATTTTAATGAAATCACAAATGAGTCAATTTAAAACTAGTATACCATAAACTACGCTGCCTTCTTACATCTGTTCATAAACACAGAAGGATGTATACCTAGGGGAAAGCTGGTTCCTTTTACATGCAGGGAGGAAAAAATTCTAACTAGGAATACATATTTTTCTTCATTCCCTGTGGGTAAACATCTCGGAAGAAAAACTAGTTTAAGTTTCATTTCTAAGACAGAGTTTCTTGCCAATCATGGTTGTTAATAAGGTTTGGTGGAGACAGAAGTGTGGCACTGTGTGTATGGGGCTAGAGTTGCAATATGCATTGAGTCAGTCGAGCATAACTCTTGCCTAACAAACCATGCTAGCCATAATATCAAAACATAAGACTAAAGAAAATCTTATTTACTAACAGCTTGTTTTGCGAAAGTTTCCTGGATTCTGTAGTGAACAACTCTGTCTTCAGAGAAACCTTAAAAAGATCAAAATTAAACAGACTTTGAAGGCATGTTTAGTAACTACTTGTAATTGAAATAGATACACGTAGCCTCTAACATCCTCTAAATGGATGTTTCTAGAAGTTAGAATTAACATGTGCAGGGAGAATATCAATGAACTCTTGTGTAATTGTCATCTGCTTTTGTGAAAACCCTATCTCCAAACTCTGCTGAGCTGCACTGCATGTACCAGTGATTCTAAAGTAGTGTTTGTGCTGATTGATATAATCAGACATCAGTGGTTACAGCTGACATCTTGGCTGTTATCTGTGAAGTCCCACAATGATACTCTGCTTAAGTTGACCATTCATTTTCTTCAAATTGAGTGGGGTGTGCACAGGGTAATCCTCATTTGCCAAAACTTGAGTCCTAAATCCATGTCTGTCTTGGTAGCAATGACTTAGCTTCTGTTCACCAAATATGATTCTGTTTTGACCTCTATTATGTTTGTTTTTTCCTCTTTGATGACTCTTCAAGTACTATTATTCTTAATATTTCTCCTAAAACAACCATCCCTATGACTTCAGACAAGTGCAATTTATGCCAAGTTTTTCATTCAGATTAAACAGTTGTGCCAGTAACTGTGAATTGAAAGGGAAGTGTAGGTGTACATAATAGATATGTATGGTGTTACCCATGCTAGAAATAAACATGTTCTTTGAAGAAGGTTGTATTCTCGTTGATTCAAAACTCCTGCTTCATTGTATTACTAGGGGTTTTCCTGGCCTTTTGTGTGATGCAGGTCAGCATAGAATGTAGTAATGCTCTAATTACATAAAGAATGTACTTTGTGAAGCCAGCCGCAAATAGAATACACAATGGGGTTTACATTGCAATAGTTGTCCTGAGTAATTCTTAAATTGGATAGTCAGTCTTGAGCAATCCTGAATAATTCTTGAATTCATTTTTGTCTGAAATGCTCAAAGGAGCTGCCCAAGGGGGATGTGGAGCCTCCTTTTCTGGAGGTTTCCAAAAACCTGCCTGGACACGTTCCTGGGTGGCCTGATCTAGGTGGACCTGGTTGACTAGGGTAGATCGGACTAGATGATCTTTATAGGTCCCTTCCAACCTCTGCCATTCTGTGGTTTTGTGGTAGAAGGACCTGTAGAAGGAAGCTTCAGACTTTGGAGTATGAAGGTGGACTTTAGTACTCACTGCGTTATATTGCAGAAGTTTCATTCCCCTGAAAGTACATGTGGAATTCATTGACTCATGAAGATAGAGCTGCAATTCTTGTTGCTGTAAGTAACAGTAGAGAAATTAAGAGATCTGCCATCTGAAGTGCTGATCCACCATCATCACAATATGGTCTCCAGAAGGTGTTTTACAAACATTGCCATGTAGTGGGAATGCCACAGTGATACATACTCTCCTTAATTGCTGTATATTAATATTTTCTTAATTTCTGTACTGAATCAGTTAGAAATGGTCACAATATTTTAACAGCTTTTCTTCTTCTTATATGACACTTCTGTTTGAGGTGAAAGTTATGCTCTCCTCCATCTCTAATTAATTGTGCCAGCAGCCATAACGTTTTATTATGTGATTCATACAGCTTTTATTTGGCTTGAAATAGAAGGGAACTAGCTTTGGGGTATGAACAGTTCCACAAGCACAGCCTTGTATTTAATTCTCTTTAAAATCACCTTAGAAGATACTTAAAGATTCCTTTTAGTCTCTCTCAGGTATTTTTAGGGACCTTGGTTGGTGTTCTCAATAGAAGTTGCTAGCTGATGGTTCAAAGACCAGCCATCCTGGCGATATCCCTTTTCTTCTGCATGCACCATGTATCTCCAGCCCCAAGGTACGGTTTTGCCAGTTGGTATCTAATCTCTGCTCACTGCAGTGTGATGACAGGGCCTGCCAAAAGAATTAGGATAAAACTAAGCTTAATCCATAAACCAGCCAGCTGTCATGCACTGTTTCTTTTCTCAGCTCTAGGTATGTTAACGTGTTGCATTGGCATCAGTTGTGGTTGAAACACTTATCAAAGGAAAGAAATAGTAGAAGGAATAGCAGAACAGACTCTGCAGGTCAGCTCCTTCCTCTCTAGCTTTCATACAGGGTGTTGACTAGAATGACAGTGTCTTATTGGTTATACCTCTGCCACAGAGGCAAGGAAAAGGATATTTTCCAATTCCAGAGTTACAAAGAGTTTGAGGTTACAGTCTGCTTTCTCTCCAGCGGTGGTAGAGTCATCGTCATACTGCACAACACCTTAAATATTGGTTTTATTTACGACTAATCATTGTGTTTTGTAATAAACTCATATCTAAGATTTTCCATGTTAGCAACTTCTAACTCTTCAAGATAGCTTTATTTGATCAACAGGATTAAGACTAACAGTTGATTATCAAAGGCTGGATCTATTTGGTTTAAATGTAATATGAGGCAAGATGAAGGGGAGGAAAAAATATTTGATGATGGAATCATTTGATACAGCTTCTTATGTCATGTTAGTTCAATGTTAAGAAGGTTCAAAGAGTAGATGGTGTTAGATCACTGTAGTTGCTGCAACAAATGGACCAAAATGGAACAACAGTGAAACATTTTAACTTCCAGTAAATCTGAGGTCTTATTTCTAGTTCCAGGCAGGACAGTAGAAACAATGAGGCAAAACCTGGAAGCCTGGGTTGGCACACTTAAGAACTCATCTTCTGTGGTATCCAAAGGGTAAAGATTAATCTTTGGCTCCTGTGACATTGATGTCTATGCATTAAAAATTAATTCCATTGGAGAATACTTACTGTTCACTCCTGTGGCCTTTACATGAATATTTAGCATAAGATCAAAATGTGATAACAATGTTCTTGCTTCAGATTCAAAACACACTATCAGGAGTCATTTGCTGTTAATATCAGAGAGCCTCTAGGTGACAACTGCCTCTCAGAAACAAGCCTTCATAAAGTGGTATCCAAATGCTGTCTGATTTGCAAATGTGTAATTCTCCAGGGTTTTCTATACAATAACCTCAGATACTAAGTACAGTTTTGTCTTCCCTGAAGTGGCTTTGGGAGATTTCTGTGCTTGAAGTTGCTTTTATTCGTGTTTTGTAACTTACTGATGTAATCTTCAAAGCAAATTCCTTAGACCTTTTTCACTTTTATATCTATTGATTTATCAAGAAAGAAATAGAGAGGGGAAAAAATGCAAACAAATGATCCAAAGTATTAAAAAGTGCATGGGGGGAGAGGGAAGTTGTGTGTGAAAGAACAAGTCTGGTGAAAGTACTTTGAATTACAGTAACTCTTGCAAACCTAAAAGCTTGGAGTCTAGCTTGATCTAACTTATGTGTATACAGTCAGTTTCTGATTCTTTTCTTTCTAGACAATTATGTAAAAAAACCCCAAACCAAAATAAAGATTCCTCAGAAACCTCTGTCCTTCAGCACAACCCAAGAGACAGCAACCATCATTCTGATATTTATGGGGTACCATTCAAAACTGTAAGCTGGATCTTGGGCCTTTTTAATCCATTTTCCTGTGAACCTTCTCTTAAAGGTTGATACTTATTGGGAGAAGTGAGACTAATAGGATAACATCAGATCAATGCCAGTGTCTTTGGTGGAGGGCTGCCAATCTGGTTTTTTTTCTAGTCAGAACCGATTCTCTCTCTAACGCACACAAAAGCAGTTGCAGTGTATCTTACAAGTTGCCAGTCTATTTTGCTTCAAGTTTTGCAGAGCCAAGAAGCTGAGTTGCAGG
Organism: Urocolius indicus; assembly: GCA_013401255.1. Lineage (NCBI taxonomy): Eukaryota > Metazoa > Chordata > Aves > Coliiformes > Coliidae > Urocolius > Urocolius indicus. Next base: position 241,634 of record WBNH01002991.1, on the reverse strand, counting down.
TGCATTTAATGGTTAAATTTTTAACCATAGTCCACAACATATTCACATTGTGGCTTAGACTGTAGAAACAGAAGAAAATTGTTACACTGACAAGGTACAGAGTACCTTGTACTGTACTTTCTTCTCTGTACTCCCTTATGTGTATACCTTTTAATATAGAACCACAGAATCTTAAAGGTTGGAAGGGACCCTGAAAGATCGTCCAGTCCAACCCCACTGCCAGAGGAGAAACATCTCAAGTAGGTCACATAGGAACTCATCCAAGTGGGTTTTGAATGTCTCCAGAGAAGGATATATAGCAAAACTATTAACTCCCATGAGAAGAGTTTATAGCATTGAGCAGGAAGAACATTTACAAGCATGCCAATGACTTAAATATTTTTTAGGCAATTTTCTTGCTTTTAAGCAGAGCTGATGGTAAATACATGTTGCAGTTTGTCAGAGGTGTACTTGCTTTCTGGTTTATTCAGAAGTTTGAAAGTGCTTTGTTAAATGGGGGTCGCTGGCCTGTGCTGAGTAGAAAAAGACTTGAAGACATCCTTAAATGTAAGCACACATTTATGTGCTTTGCTGATTTGCCCTAAATACACTACATAGCTAAATATTGCTTATGACTAAGGAAAGATTGCTAGGATAATGAACCGTAAATGGTGCCTTTCCCAAGGGTATAATGCCCTTTATAACATCTCATAATGCATCTGTGTAAAGATCCATAGCTCTTTGCTTATTACAGTACACGTAACTTTGCCTCTGACTTGAATGAAACAAGTGCCTTAAGATGCTGAGTTATTTACACAGAGGTAAAATAAGGGAGAGAGGCTTCTCAAAAAATAATGTAGATTTTTATAAATGAACAAAAAATGACTGCTAAAGTTTGCAGTCTGTGCAGAGGAACGTGTAAACTCAAAAAGCCCCCCAAACTTACTCTATATAACAGAGCATTATTTCTTATTCCAAATGAAAAATCCCACTCTGACCATCAGTGTACAACTTTTAACAAGACCAGTAACCGTTTGTTTGCCATATACTCAAAACCAAAATATGTATATGGTTGGACATTCCTGTTAGGAGGTATTTCTTTCTCTGTAAGGATCAGTGAAATATTTGCTCAGAGTTTATCCCATGTTTCCCAGGGTTTAAGAGGCATTCAGGCTATTCTGTGAATAGTATGCTTTAACTTTTATCATCTCTTAAACGTTCAGGCAATCGGACTTGATCACTGTAGATCCCTTCCAACTGAACTATTCAACTCGACTCATCTCTACTCTGTTCTTTCTATTTTGACACTTAAATATTGCCCCAGAAAGAAACAAGATCAAATGTAGGTGAAATAGTCACAAGGAAATGTGGGGGAACATTTACAGAACCTTCAGTTCAGGTTGGGAATTTGATTTGGTCAAAGGCTTACGTTGAATTCTCTTTTCCTACTATTATTTACTTATTTCTGAAAAGGAAAGTTTCTAATCTCTGTGAAATTTAGGTGGAACTGCCCTTGAGAGAAACAAAGGTGAAATAAATAAACAGAAGACATTTTAAAATAGTCCTCATTAACTTATTATAATGATTGTAAAACTTGGCCTCAAGAGATTGACCATAGCACAGAATCTTCATTGATGTCTTGATTACGTAAATGAGAGCTCTTTGGAGATAAATCACCATTTCAGACATTCTAAAACCTTTCCCTGTCCAGCTGTAATGTGCAGTCGGCATTATCAAGTGGATGTTTTACCCATCGTATGAGCAAAGTTCATCCACTGTTCGTCCCTGTCCTCCATTCATTCTGGCACTGTGAGCAGAGGAGAGGTTGCTCTGCATCCTTCCCTGACAGCCTACAGCTAGGAGAAACCATAGATATTGGCAGCACTGGTAATGGTGTTGCACCTGGATACTAGGCCAGCCAAGCTGTGTAGCATAGAATGATGGACTGCTTTGGGTTGGAAGGGAACTTAGTCTAGTTCCAATTTCCCTACTGTGGGCAGGGACACCTTTCCCTTGAGCAGGCTGCTCAAATCCCCATCTAAGCTGTCCTTGAACACTTGCAGGGATGGAGCATCCACATTGTCTCTGGGGTACCTGTGAAAGGGCCTCACCACACTCACAGGGAGGAAATTTCTTACATCTAATGTAAATTTGCCCTTTTTCAGTTTGAAGCCGTTACCTCTTATCCTGTCACTACAAACCCTTGTAAAAAGTCGCTTTCCAGCTTGTCAGCCCCTTTAGGTACTGGAAAACTGCTCTAACGTCTTCCTGGAGCCTTCTCTTTTCCAGGATGAACAATTCAACCTCTCAGCCTAGAGCATAAGAAGAAGTGATCCAGCCCTCTAATCATCTTCATGGCCTCCTTTGGATTTGCTGCAGCAGCTTCATGTCCTTCTGTTGGTATCTGCGCAGCTGAATACAGTGGACTTCACAGCTAGATGTATTAACGTGTTTAGCTCAAACTTGACCTTGTTTTATAAAGAAAATGACTACAGGAGTTAATCCTTTTACATGCAGCAAAACCTCATAATTCTCTTACTATCACAATGTATGCATACATACATCTAAACATGGAGAAAAAGACATGAATAAATTATACTATCCTGTGCAGGCAGAAGAAAAACAACCCCAAATTTCTGTACTGTTTTCTGTATTGAACCTGTCATTTTGTTTTGCAATAGAAGGAAAGTTCCAGTCATAGGTGTGCAAAGAGATGATGAGGCATACCGTACCTGATGAGAAACAGCTCCTAGCAATCCTAATTAGTGTTTAACACAATTTTGTCTATGAATAATTGCACATGTTTAAGGTCAGTCTGTTCTCACCAAAGCATTCCTAAATACTTGTACTGCAAGAGGGAAACCAAGATTTAGACTCTGTTTTTGTCTGGATGAAATATTGCTGTATTTGCATTTTGCTATCAAGGCTCTACATGATTATATACCTGGGCAGATGACCTGCTGTCTTTTGCAATTAAAGTAATGTAACTTGATAGTGTTTTTTGAGAGGATTTTCTTTTCTTTTAAATTCTAATACTGAAATGATATGTAATTAAAGTTTTAGGAAGAACACATTCATGTTTCTCCCTGAAAATTAGAAAGAAGATTGTTTCCTAATGGTACCTAGTAAAATAATTTTGCTGTAATATCCTCCAGTTTCAAAACAGAACTCAATTATTTCCCATAGAGAAAACAAAAAGAGGAGGAAGCATGATCTTTCTTGTTTTATTTTGATTAAAAAAGCCAACCTACTTTCATTTATATTCATGCCCATCTTAAGCAAAATAGCTTCAAATAGTCTTCCATATGTATATTAGGTTATTTTTCATTATTGTTTGTTTTCAGATGTGCTTCAAATTTAGTGTGTTACGTATTGGATTGCATACATAAAGGTCTCACAGAAGTATATCTTTAAAGTCATAGAATCATAGAATGGTAGGGTTGGAAGGGACTTTGAGAGATCATCTAGTCTATCTAGTCCAACCCCTCCTGCAGAAGCAGATTCATCTAGATCAGGTCACATGGGAACGGTCCAGGTGTGTTGTGAAGACCTCCATGGAAGGAGATTCCCCAAGCCCTTTGAGCAGCCTGGGCCAGGGCTCTGTCACCCTCACGGTGAAGCAGGTGTTTTTTTTTGTTATATTTAAATGGAACTTTTTGTGTTCCAGCTTCATCTCATTAGCCCTTGTCCTGTTGCTAGCTACAACAGAAAAAAGTGCTGTCCCAACCTGCTGACACCCACCCTTTAGATATTTGTATTAATAAGATTCCCCCCTTCAGTCTCCTCTTCCCCAGACTAAACAGCCCCAGTTCCCCCAGACTTTCCTCATATGAAAGATGCTCCAGTCCCCTGATCATTTTGGTGGCCCTGCACTGGACTCTCTCCAGAAGTTCTCTGTCCCTCTTGAGCTGAGGATCTCAGAACTGGACACAGGACTCCAGATGAGGCCTCACCAGGGCAGAGCAGAGGGAGAGGGGAATTTTCCTCGACCTGCTGCCTACACTCATCTTGATTCATTCCAGACTGCCGTTGGCCTTCTTGGCCTCGAGGGCACATTGGTGGCTCATGATTAGCTTATTATCAATCAGGACTACTAGGTCTCTCTCTGCAGAGCTGCTCTTCAGCAGTACAACCCCTAGACTATACTGGAGCATGAGGTTTTTCCTTCCCAGAGGCAGGACTCTGCACTTGTTGACACTTATGAGGTTCCTTTCTGCCCAACTCTCAAGCCGATCGAGATCCCGCTGAATGGCATATGTGAATCATGACTAAAAGATTACTGTGATCATGTGAAGGCAGATCAACTCTGACAATGTTCTCCGCAGGGCTGGGGTTTTAAGTGAAGCCAGCCTAGTGATAGCACTGGTATGGCGAGACACTAAAGGGATGTGCAAATCCAAATTGTTTGTCGATACATTTCAGTAGTTAAAAAATACAGAACTATAATGTCAGTGAAAAATACAAACCTAAGAGACTGACAAATATACATGTCAACAGAGACAAGCTTTATATGCTGGATCTATAAGTGATTTCTAACAGAAAATTAACATATTTCTAGCTAGATTTGAAGGGGAGAACAAGAGAGTGCTGACTTGCAATAGAGCAGAGATCGGAGCCTTGTCACTTCTGTGTTGTGCCTACAATTGCACTCGCCTGTTACAGCTTCTCTTATTTTTCAGCAATTCCTGACTAAGCAGCAATTACCTTCACTGCAGGTCAGCAAGGGGTGTACAGGGACAAAAAGAACATCTTACACTCCCTGTACATTCTATGTATATGCACTTATATTTCACTTGACAAGAAGAAGCACAGAAGATAAATCGGGCAGTGTTAGATTTTGATTTGAGTTTTGGATTTGTAAATGTCCTGAGACGCTAACGTTGTTCAGGCTGCAAGATTCAGATTTCAGACACTTTGATTTTAAGTGTCATTGCTTATCATTATGATAAAAAGACATTGCAATTGAAAGAAAAGAAAAATAGTTGTCTATTTCCAAACCCTTTTACCAGTGGTTATTTTCAAACACAAGTTCCTGTTGAATTTGAAGCGCACAGAGGTTGATTGATGCTGTAATTGATTTAAAGCTGATTTCTCTTAGAACTGCCATTGAAAGAGCAGAGGTGATAAGACAGTTTTCATGATGAGCACTGCATATGTTTTACTGATAAGGAAGTTGGAGAGGAAATACTATATTTTAAAACCTTCAGGAAGGGAGAGAAAAGGGAAGGAAGGAGACAGCTGTGACAGCGTTAACTTTTCTGTTGGATACAAACCAGTGCAGAGTCCTGCATCAGGGCCAAAAGGATGGACACAAATTGAAGAACTGGAACCTAGATCAAAACAAGTGTTAGAACAGCAGCACTTAAAAAGACAGAAATAAATGTATGTCACTCTTCCGCCCCACCCCCAACATAGTGATAATTTATTATAATATTTGGATAATCCTCAAAATACTGTGACAAATTCTAATGTTAGTTTCTACAGCTGATTTAGTCAAGCTGACTTGAACATCTGACATGCAGATTTATATATGCTTGTATGTGATTTTGCATTTTAAAAGGTACATTATTTTGAACCTAGCTTTCTAGTTTTGGTAGCTCTTCAGTTGGCTGAAAATGACACTTTTCTGTTAATTTTTTATTCTCATGGTTTTGGACGTTGCTCAAGTTCATTCACACCTTGAGAACAGCTTGAAGAATTCATATCAGTCTGTTCCTGAAAGGTTTCTAATGCCCACAATGGGAAAATGTAGTAAAACCAGGAGGTGCTTTGAGAAGTCTTAAGCTAATACACCATAGCATAATTCAAGTGCAAAAATTAGAATATTAAACAATTTATACACTGTAATTTGTTATGTTAATTCCATGATCTTTATGTTGAAAATTAATAACCCTCCCAAGATTTGTGCCTTGATTCACATATCAGTCTTCAAAACTGGGATTTGAGTTGCAGCATCTCTCTCTGTAGTGCAGTTGGACATATGTAGTACCAGCAGGGGCTATTCTGCCTCCAAGCTTTTGATTCTTTATAGGTCTGCCAACACTTGGGAATTCAGATATAGAAATATATTAGGTAAGCAAATGTTATTTATAGCATTTAATATATGTGAGGGGTTTTAATTACTTTTTTTAGTGAAATCTCTTGTATCTTCTTTGGCTGTAAAATGAAAGAACAGTGATGATTAAGTCCATTTTCTGCAAATGCAGGTAATGATCCATTAACCCATAGTATGAAAGCTATTTTCACATTCATCATTTGGTGACCTTCTACTATGAGGAAAATTAATATAATTCCAGCCTATTTTGTTGAACTAATTTGTTTTCTAACAGTGTAATAAGCTTGTAGTAAAATAGAAAACTTTGTGAATTATAGGTAAGGAGTGAGGAACTGAAAGTTGCACACACAACACTCCAGCTCCCTACCCTTCCAATTAACAGGAAAACCCCCACAACTTTCAAAGCAAAGTGTTTTACTTCTGGTTTTGGCACTTAGATGTTGAAATGTAAAGAGCAACAGTGAATAACAATAAACTGTAAGAGTGACAAAAGAGAAGCCCTTGTAAGCACAGCAGATAGTATTGACAGACAATGAAATCAGAGTCGTTTTTAAAAACATTTTTTCTACCCATGTACATATATTTAGAAGACTTATGACTGGAAAAGGTACCTGCATCTTCTGTTTTATCCATATGGTCCCATAGTAACAGATGCCTGAAACGGCTTAGGAAAGGTGTGACTCATACTATCTGCTGGATTTTTCCTGGCATTTTTTCCCATGATTTGTCAAAATATTGCACAAAAGAATGTTCATTTATAGGATTACAGACTAAAACCTACATTTAGAAATGCTGTCATAAATGCCTGCATGCAGTCTGGCTGTCTTTCCTGCCAAGGACTGTTAATGCTTAAATTAGCCACCTGATGGTCTGGTGCCTTGTTGTTCACAAATGTCAACTGCTCATGAAAGAAATAACAGGTTTTTTTTCCATCAATTCACAGAATAACATTCTGAGTGAGCTCATAAACCCCACTAATGGCTGGCTAAAATTTGCATGTATTTTGTTGTGCATTGTTCAGTGCTTCTTTGTATGTTAAATGGCAGCACGTAGCATTTGCCACCAAGGCTGCAAGTAGGACTTTTCCAACTTTATCTCATTGAGGGAAAAATTGATTGAGACAAGAAAGCAAAAAACTTGATCTCAGTCTTGTTTCTGGTTATAACTGTATATAATAATTAGGAAAACGATTCAAATTACTATCTTTTCCTCTATACAGGGCTTATTGAGATAAAAAGCATCCTAATTTTCTGTGTTTTTCTTCCATTGAAGTGTATTTAGTGTTGAAGGTCATTACATTCTTTTTTGTCTTTTCCAACTCTTAGACCTCTTTCCTCCAGCTCTGAATCCCCCATAATCCAGAACCTGTATGGAAGTCTGAATCAGAATCATAGAGTGGTAGGGATTTGAAGGGACGTTTAGAGGTCATCTAGTCCAGCCCCCCTGCTAAAGTAGGACCACCTAGCACAGGAACACGTCCAGGTGGGTCTTGAAGATCTCCAAGGAAGGAGCCTCCACACCTTCCCTGGGCAGTCTGGGCCAGGGCTCCCTCACATCAACAGTAAAATAGTTTTTCCTTGTGTTGAAATGAAACTTTTTTTGATCCAGCTTTTCCTATTATCCTTTGTCTTGTCACCTAAAAGAAACCCAAACAAACCCAAACCACCACAAACAAAACAATAAATTAATTGTTTCTAATCTGGGAAGCAGGATTTAAGAAATTTCGTCTTCTAAAAACTTTCTTCCTTTGTTGTCAAAAAAAACCCCAAATGGAATACTGATGTGTTTTTCCTATAATGCTTTTCAGTTCCTAAAATCACGTTACCACAGTAGCTATTTAATTTGTACTCTTCAGCAATTTTAAACTAGTCCTTTACTGTAGACTTAGGAACTGTTCCTTTGAACATGTGTAACTACCACATGATGTTCAGATGTCCTCGGTCTGATTGAAAACGTGGTTTTTACAGCTCTCTACCAAACTGTTCTCAGAAGCAGTTAATCAGTTTGTGTAGGTACGAATATGTGGAATTGCCATAGCTCGATGGGAGTCTATCTGACAGTAAACAAACAGAAATATTTTCAAAGAAGTAGAGGCTTTAGTGGACTAACTGAGAAAACAGAGTGCCCAGATGAAATGTCATCACTGTTGATGTGTTTGTATTAAGTATGCAGATAAGAGTTGCCTATGCAGCTCTCCTATGGCAGGGCCTCCTGAAATGTATCCAAACTTTGAAATAATCAGGACATGGTGAGAACACATGCTAAAAAAAAGGCAGCTGATTAAGATGAAAGCGCTAATGGAGAGAGTCACCTTGGAGGTAGGAAATGACAGCAGTCCTCTGAGACTTGCCTTGTTTGAAGTGAGATTATGTTTCCCAATGGACCTTCTCACAAGGGAGGTAAAAGGGAAATTTTTCATGAATATCTACCCTTTTTCAGCATTTGTATGTTACAAAAACTTGCAGCGCATAAACCTAATCCTCTTTCTAATCTTCCTTCTCAGAGCACCATCCCTAGGTTTGTTTATGTCTTCTTCTGTTGACAAGGAAAGGTCACCCTGAAGGGAGTGGTAGAGTCTCTTACTTTCAGAACCTGGGTGTATGTGAGCCAGCATTTAAAAATGAAGATGAGGGCACCAAGAGAGGTGATATTCACAGCAGGAACTTCAAGGCTCGCGTCTGGCACGCACTGCTTACTTTTAATTGCTTGTGCTCTGAAAACCTGCTCAAAACTTGTTACGCTAGTTGAAACCAGGCAATAATGAGTCCACAAGCAACTGTTTGCTTTGAACCATAATGGAATATTGCACTTTGCTGACTAGACTCAACCTGATGAAAATGTTCAAATATAGATATTATGACCACAGTAGGAGAAGAGCTAAAGGTTGGCAGTACACACTATTCAGCTGATATGAGCACTATACAAAATGACTGTATCAAAACATAACCGATTTGAGAGTTTTGCAGCATATTTAAGCTGTGTTGGACCTTTTTTTTCTTAAGCTATAACTATTCTCTAAGACTATTACATTTGTAACTTATCATAATTAGCAGGAAGCTTCTAGGCTACTGTTGTGATAGTGCTTTCTTTTTCAAAGGCTATAGGAACTTGTATATAAATGATATATAGGATTAGGGTACGTTAGGTTTGACTAACTGAAGCTACAACGTTTGTAAGAAATGTTTCGTATCTTCTTTTGTCTTCATATGGGTTCAATAAGAGTTTGCCAAAGCTTTAAGGAATAAGTAGTTTTCTTCTTTTTTACTGCCTCTTTCACAGAATCATAGAATCTCAAGGGCCGGAAGGGACATTAAATGATTATCCAGTGCAACCTACCCCTGCCAGAGCAGGACCACCTAGATTAGGTCACACAGGAACTCGTCCAGGTGGGTTTGGAATGTCTCCAGAGAAGGAGACTCCACAACCCGTCTGGGCAGTCCCTTCCAGTGCTCTCTCACCTCAACAGTGTAGGATTTTTTGCTTGTATTTCTTTGGTTTAGGGTTTTTCATGTCCCTCCCTCCACCCTGTTTTCTAATTTTCTTAAATTGTATACTTATTTAAAAGCATATGAGAGAGTGGTGTGACCTGGACATGGCTTCAACTGGTGGTATTTTGTTTTTAAGGAAAGATGGAGTTTCTTGAAAATGCAGTATTTGTATATGGTTTGGTATTACTCCAAAATAGCTAGTCATCTCCATGTTGGCCTGTGAAAATGATCCTGCTTCTGCTACAGGACATCACTTTCGCTTTATTAGATCGGCTGTTATGCTCTCACTGCGTGAGAAACTAGCCATTTCATTGTGCATTAAGAATTAATAGAAAAACATAGTTAACATGGGATTTCAGTAGAGAATCTTGATATTGTGATCTTTTCTTATGCATTATTTATGTATATTTGTTACAGTGGTGAGTGAAACGGGTAAGCATTTGGCATTTTAACACCGCAGAGAGCACACTAATGTAGAAAAGAGCTCACGCGTGGTGAAATCGCTTCTGTGCCACATAGTCACTGAAATGCAAACAGCTCGTTGTGTAGGGTCAATGAAAGGGTTGGAGACAATGCAAAATTTTCCTTCTTGGTACAGCACAGAATATTTCTCAGAAAGGGAACAGAGTTCTGTTACTCTGAGAGACTTGTCAAAGAGATTTCCACCTCATTTGATGTTTTTTTTGAGTTTTTCTAAGGCAGAGTTGGAAAAGAAATTTCAAAGATGCCAAGCTCTTTGTGTCAGTGGAGGGTGTTATTTCATGTGATTGAGAGTTATAATACGCTATTGCTGCTGTTTTCAGTAGAGCTGTCAGTAAAAGAAATAATCAAAAACTTAGGCCCAGATTAGCAGTAACTAAGAATATGGTTACTTTTAGTGGGAAAGTTAGAAAGGCAGAGAACAGAAAATGCTCCTGTGGGTATTGTGTGCTTTGGTTTACTTGCATTGCTGCTTCAAAAGCTTTCTGAAGAGAAAAATGAAATCTGCTGAGTACTCTATTGTTGAATGTCCTAAGTAAGTGATAATCCATACATTGAAAAATTAGCTGATAAACGAACAATTGTAATTATGACACTGATATTAACATTTTAAGGAAAAACAGTTAAATAATTTGCACTGATTTGAAATACTGTATTGTTTGTGGAAAACGGTTTATGTCTCAGAAAAAGATGTATTTTGTGAGGGGAAAAAAATAGTACTAAAGGAGATGAATAGTAGAGCAGTAACACTGCTGTAGCTATGCAGTGTTTTAGACCAGTGTATGAACTGCTCTCGAGGTCTAAAACTTTGATGAGCTGCAATCTTTGTCACTGCTGTCTTCAACTGAAGTAGGTTTACATAAACACCTCATTTTGTTTTGATAGTGCCAAAACTTTTCATCTTGACATCTGCAGCATTTCATTTTTACTTCATAATTTTGACTCATTTATCTAGATGCATAAACTATGCTAAAACTATATTGAGGTGACATCTATTTTTTTTTAATAAGATACATGGGTGCTTATGCTACAGAACACAGTGCAGTAATAATATCCAGAAGTAGGAGGCAAATGAAATGACATTTTGTTTGTTTTAGAACTTCCAGTGCAATTCTTGTTCTATAGGGATTCAGTTTTTATTTTGCTGCAGTCTTGTATTTTTAAACATATAAATGTATGTGTGTATGGATATTCAAACACATTATTATGTAGATATGAAGATAGCTATGCAAACACAGTTGAAGAAACTTTAGGCAATTTCCTTCTCAATGTTTTTAATCAATGGCTTTCTTTTAGTATCTGCTCTGCAATACTTTTTGGTAATATCCAATGCTGTGTTCTTCAATCAATTAGCTACACTGCTCTTTAAAATCCTCTTAACCACTAGCTTACTGGCAGGAGCATGCCACAGGAACACTGAATGGTGACAGAAGCAGAGCCCAGGATCTAGCTCTTCTTTCCACCCACACTGTGGAGTCAGGTTTACTTCTTCCCTCTTTTTAACTCAGTGACTACGTACGTAATCCATATAAAATGTGATAGCAGAAACAGATGGAGTTGCATAATACCCAACAGTAGAACAGTTGGGAACTCTCCAAGGAGGTGTGAAATAGGCATTAAAGTCTCCTCAGCTGGAGGAGGATATGGACCGGGATCTCCCCTGGGGAAAGTTTTGTCAGCAGGATAGGCAGTAGTAGGCAGAGGGGCACCTTTTTATTCTCTCTCTCTTGAAATGATCAGAGCTCATCTACATGATGAGCCCGACAAGTGAGAGAGCTGAATGTAGATTTGCCCTGATGGGTCCTGACCATAAACTTGATCATTTTCAGACCTCATTTTTGTTCCTACTCTGTAAGAGGAGCTCTGGTTACTCATAAGCACTAGAAAGTTGGTTGCAAGCACTTAAAAGTTTATGGATTTAGATGCCTAAAGGCTTCTTCCAAATGTTTTCTAATGAGTTTTATACCAAAAAGCATCAAATTACAGTTACTTCTGCAATGGCATTTTTGTTGTTTGTGTAGAACTGTTCTTTGTAATAAGTAAAATAACTCATCCGGGGAAGGTACAGATGCCAGACAGAAGGATAACATTGTGCCAATATTTAAAAAGAATAAGTGCAACAATGCTGGTGATTGCTGGCCTGTTAGCCTGGTATTGATCCGGAGCAAAAGAATGCAGTGGTTAATACAAGGCTTGCTTTATAAAAATGGAAGGAAGGTAATGCAATTAATGCCTGACAGCATTGGCTGGGGGAAAATATATCCTACCAAACTACTTTGATATTGGTTTTGATGAGATTACAAGCTTGAATGATGAAACCACAATGTTGACATTAGTCATATGCTGTGGAAAAAAATACTCACAGCATGTGATACCTTAGAACAGCAAAACCACAGTGCAGTAGGTTAAAAAGAAGCGATTGCTGTATTTTAAAACTATTGTGTTTAAAACAATTATGGCATCACTGAGTACAGTTTGAGTTTCCTTTTTCTGTACTATATAACACCTTTTATATCAACAAATATAAAATGAGCATTCATAAAATTTTCAGATTACACAGGGGTTGAAGGTGCCATTAGTGACGGCAGTGACTGCTCAGATTGAGAGTGGCTGGAATGTCTTGTGTACAAGCAAGCAGCACGCAATAAAGACCAAAACTTTAATGAAATCTCTCCTTCAGAAAGGAAGATCCAACCTAGGAAGTGCATACACTTGCAGGATGTTAGTTTGATGGAAATGAAATAAATGTGAGGTTCGAGTGCTACGTGTGTGTACACAAAGTGTATCAGGTAGGAACTGAAGAACAGTACCTGTGATTTGTGTTTGTTCACACACAGGTAGAAAGTCATCCATCTCTGTCCACAGTTCAAGCAACCTCTTGACAACTTAAATATTCGTAAAATACTTCCTTCCATAAAGATTCAATGTTTATATGCTTTTACTGAAATGAAAAACTGGAGGAAACTAGAAGATCTTAATTTGTTCAAACCGTAGAAGTGAAAGTTCAGAATTTTTATATTGGGAACAGAAATTTGATAAGTAGTTTCCTGTCAAATAATAATTGCTAAAGTCTGAAATGGTGCATTGTTTGAGCTGAATTTTCTGAAGAGTGGAAAAATCAAACAGGTTTTTAGCCTTACAGAGCTGACTGAACTGTCTCACTACGGTGATCCTTCATATCTTACACTGAAGGATCATCATCATTAGGTTGATGATGGTTAGTGAGGCCAGCTGAGCCACTGTCCTGCAAAACATGCCAAAGTTATGGAACCTGGAGTTTTGCTCAGTGAGGGCAGCAAAACAGTCCAACCACTGTTGTGTGGGTAAATATGCAACTCTGTCTTACAACTTTTCTGTCTGAATGGTAATGAAATGAATATTGCTGATGGCTAAATATATAGTGAAAAAATACCATACAGAAATTCAAGAGCAGGTAAATGTTTGCTGTGAAAGTGTTGTCTGTAAGAGCAGGTGGAAACCTCTATCAAGCTAAGGAATCAGCAGTTGTTAAGAAAGAGCAGTATGTACTTTCCTTGTATGGATTATTTTGGGAAGCTTCAAGACAGAATGACAGTAAGTGGCTTTTTGGAAGGTGAGAAAGAATAAATGATAGAACAACCCCAAACCCAAGTTATGTAAGATAAATTCCCAGTTTTATTTTTAGCAAGATGGAACAATCGTAGAGAATAGAGCAATATGCTATAAATGAAGAGTGCTGACAAGGCACATCTTGTTAAAAACTGAAGAAGGATAATGAAATAGGACAGAGAAAGCTGAAGTTTTGTCAGCATTCCATAATGCAAATGAAAAGAAGCCATTACAGTTGATCTTCCTTGAGGAAGTTGTCTACATATATTCATTTCTTAAATCAAAGGAGAAATCGAATGTTTCAATAAAAATTTCTGAACTTCCTACTTCAGTTTATTGTAAATATCCTGATAGACCCGGACTTGGAGTTGTACAACTAGAAGACATTAAATGTAGCATGATTCTTAAAGACAATATTGTTATTACTGTGTGAAGTTTTGGTTTGTAATTTAAGGAGTTCAAGTGTATTTTCAGCATACTTAAAATTGCTTTTCTTCTCTGCTGCTACCTTTGTGAGCACATAAAAATGAAGGAACTCACTCACTGTTCAAGTACATAATTAGTAAGTGTTGTAAATCTGTGTTAATGTCTGTACCCCTATGCCTAGTGCACATCCTCCAGATTATCATGCTTTTGATATAGATATTTTTAAATGATAGTATTGTTTAGTGTGCATTACACTGTGAAGCTAAAAAAATTCTGCTCGTCTTGAGAGCAGACAGGATAATAAACCAAAGAACATTAGTGAACCTCAGACTGCAATTTCTGGTAAGCCTGAAGCAAACATGGATAAATGTTCCCTAAATACCCATATACTTAACATAGTGATAATATAGTTGTTTTTTTTTTTTTAGACTTGTGTGCTTCTGGTGCATGACCTGGTTTTGGTCTGAGGAGGAAATTGCTGAAAAAAAGCAAACTTTGGCTAGTGTGAGAAGAATGAGAAATGCTGCAAGTCTTTCATTGGAGGCAGCCTTTAGAGTTTCCAAATTTTGTGTTAATAGGAAATTCTTTCAAACATCTGGAACACCAAGGACCTCCACTTAGCTGAACCTGAAGCTCAATTAACTATGTTTTTTTTTTTACTGGTATTGAACAAACCTTTATTTGAAAGGAAAACTATTTTTCAATTTCAATTTTCCTCCATTCTTACTGAAAGAAATTATAAAAAGCACTCCTGGTGATATCATATGATCCCTATATTAATCTGATTTTTCTGTCTCTGTGGTCTAATTCTTCATCAATATGGCTTAAGCACGAACACATATTCATTCTGCCTGGGCCTAGGATCCCTGTAATCCTCTGACCCAGGCTGGCTAGCTGAACAAAAGGAAGCCTTAATTAAATTATTACATCAATTCCCTTTAGAAGAGATGAATAAAATTCACTAGATGTAGGTTTTCCAGGTCTGAGCAGATGTGAAAGGAAATCTGCATACCTAGTGAACTGGCAAGGAAATCCCAAATCTGAGCTATTGAAACGTAATGCTTTGAGAGATGCTTATTTTTTAAAGAATTGCAACTGCTTTTGAAGCAATCATGTTTTTTTCTTACCTACTTGGCAAGGTTTGTTTGGATTTAGGACCAATAGTGTAGCCAATGCAAAAGAAGAAGCATCTAAGTTTGCTGCCTCGTTGCTATAGAGTGTACAGAATGGTCAGAAGAGAAGCAGAGAAATGTACCTGTTTCTCTACAATGACGTGATGCTGGAGAACAGCACATATTATATGTAGACCTTGTTAGCTTTGTGAAGCCAAAATATTTTGCAGGATTCGGTCAGTTTGATATTCAGTATCTGAATCCTGCCTCTCACAGTCATACCGAAGGTGAAACACATGAGGACTAACAAGCATTAACATTCTATTTAGCTATTGCATTATATTTACCTGCCTAACAGGTGGGATGTTTTTTAACAAGAAGTGGGCTGGTAAATACACTAACAGTGCAAAACCTGGCATGGTGCCTTAACAACATGTTTTTTCAGTTCATCTATGCCCTCTTGGTGCTAATGTATAAGCAGCAGAGACAATGCTGTTATGTAGTTGGACAGATTGATAATGCTGATCAATTAGGATCTCCTCATACTACTGGGTGATCTTTATCTATTAGGACTTGAAAGCTTTTTCAATCTCTTTAGAAAGATATCTTCCAAGAGAGGAGCAAGTAGTCATTTGTAAACATGAAGAAAACTTCTGTTTTTTCCTTTTTTTCTAAGTACTTTTTTCATGGGAACAAGATTTTATGGCATTATAGGCTCTTGTTTTACACATAATAATAATGGTGAAAAATAGGGTGAATTAGACTGTTTGGATATCGTTACTCTAGCAGCAATGTTTCTCTTCTTTCTTCATTGCTGTCACTGAAAAATCTGATGATCTGCACAGTGAGCCATATTGGATGCTGATCTTCCTGCAGGCTATTCAGTTTTTCAGTTGTTAGGGTTAGGTTTTGCACCTTTAGGCTTTCTAAGCAAACTTGGATTGTGTAAGTGCTGGTGTTGGCATGCAGGAGGAAGACAGACAAGCCTGGGTTACAGAGGAAGATCAGCAGCAGGTATCTTAAACTGCCATGGGTCTGCAATCTGGTGTATTGTCTGTCTGATGTGTGTCTTGAATGGGAGGAATTTAGCAATTTGCTGGGTAAATTGTTGTTTTAGAGAAAAAGACTGGATAATACTGTCCATTGGCTCAGGCAGAATCTCTTTGTGTTGATTTTGTTCCTTGACCTTTACCATTAAGTTGTCTTTCACTTTTTTCAGTACAGCAAATTTTCAACAGATTTTCAGCTCTCACTTAGCTGATAGCTCTGCATGAGCAGCTTCACAGTGGCATAAATGTCACCTCACTTCTGACCTTGCTCAGGGTGCTCTCAGCCCCTTCCTTTGCACAGATACTAGGTTTCGAGTGTGGGGCAAGGAAAGCATTCCACCTGTCACCTCATGTAAACTGGAGTTTAAATAACTTTTTGAAAGCTGTGAGAATGCCAAATCAGAAAAGAAATTAAAAAGTAATGAAAACATTTTATTTTGGCAAATAGTTACCTCATAACTATTTCAACTAGATGGCTCTTACCCAATAATAAAGAAAATGGTAGCTAAATCACACAGAATCACAGAATCTCAAGGGCTGGAAGGGACTTCAAAAGGACATCCAGTCCAACCCCCCTGCCAGAGCAGGACCACCTAGTGTAGGTCACACAGGAACTCGTCCAGGTGGGTTTGGAATGTCTCCAGAGAATGAGACTCCACAACCCATCTGGGCAGCCCCTGCCAGTGCTCCCTCACACTGAAGAAGTTCTTCCTTTTGTTTCTTTGGAGCCTCTTACATTCCATCATGTTCTCATTGCCCCTTGTCCTATCGTTGGACATAGAGAAGAGCATGAAATCAATGAATTAGATATACACTGGAAATAACTAAACTTCAGAAGTACAGTCCCCGAAGCATCAAAACAGCTAAGCTGGTGATACCAGGAGTCCAATCAATTCAGTAGATTCTTTGGGAAAGTGACCATTAGGAAAAAAATAAAAGATATTAAGGACAAATGGAGACCTTGACTACCTCACAGGCACTTCTTAGCAGGGATTTGTATCTGGGCCATCATCACTGATAAGCAACGATAGACTCTGACCCTGAACTGTTTTTGAACCTGTTGAAGCCCTACAACATAAAGCCTTACAACAGTCTGTTGTAAAATTTTGTTTTACAAAATTGCTTATTTGAAAATGCTGCTTCAGTTTTTATTATCAAACACACAAAATAACTTTTTTTTTGTTTGTTTTTAATGTCAACATACGATTGATAATTTTACATCCACTGGCCTTGTTCCTGTTTCTTTATCAGGCTGAAATGTTTTGCTCTGCTTCTGGGCTATTGTTTTCCTTTTTGGGTTTTCGCTATTTAGAAAAATTTGTGCAGCAAGCCTTAATTTGTTTTTTCTTTTCCATAACTGTGCTCTAATTCCTTCTTGAGGTAAGATGTCTAGGATTGCTTGGAGAATTCCAGATGTGCTACGTGATGAATTCATAGGATGACATAATGATGGTTTTGAGATATTCTTAATAGTTTTTCTATTTGCCTTTTTGAGTGCTGCTAAGCATCAACCTGACACTTTTAGAGAACTGTCTGACGTGACTCCAGATGTCTCGTGTGCATGGCAATGTATTATCTAGAGCCTATTATTGCAGTAGGTAGGGTTATTTCTACTTGTGTACCACTCATTGCCATTGAGTTGCATCTATCATTTTACCACCAGACATTCTGTATTGTCTGTGCCTTTTCAACCAGACTCATGCATGAATGTTCATACTTGCCCTATGGTTTACTTCAGTGTTGAATATCAGAGATCTGAGCAGGGATCCTTGAGAAAACCTGCATCTCCTATTACGAAAAGAACTCCAAACAAAAAACTACCATTTCCTTTTAATCTCTTAGGGAACATTTAATTCACAAGGTGACTCTCACTTGTATCTCATAATGATACAGCTTTTTCAAGATATTTAGGGAAGGGACACTCACAGGAAAAAAAACATCATATAGACATAGCTTGCATTATTTTTTTCCAGAAGCTTCTTGCCTTTCAGTGAGCTTGTATAGACTTGAGAGGCACTTAATCACTGCTTTAACTCTGTGTAACCTATTAGTTCTCTTACCTTATATATCTGTTAGATTTCTTTCTTTTTGGGGGGGGGAAGGGAGGAGACACCTTTCAACTGTTTTCTAAGATTAGAAGTCTCATTTTTCTATCTATACCAACTTTCATCTAGGTACTAACAACATAGCAACTGCTGTAACACTACACCTACTAGTAAAACTTCAAAGGATGTACGATCTGTCACGTGTAGGTTGTTCAATAGTCCTTAAAAGGAAAGAAAAAGAGTGAAGACTTAAGTCTTGGAGGTTAATATTAATATTGAATAGAAATATCTACATAGTTTTATTTGCTCTTTTTCTTTCATACTCTTTTTTTCTAAGCCACAGTGACCAAGGTGATAATTCCTTTTTAAGCAGAAAACGAAGACAACTGTCTATGCCTGAGCTGATACTTTAAGAATCTAGGTATGGACCTGGGGTTTTTGTTGATTATGGTTATTTATTTACATGAAGGGGGGGAAAAATGATTCTCTTAGCAAATTTTTTAATCTGGATTTTTACTAAGCTCACATTATGGAAATGACTTGCCTCTGAAGAATTGTTCTATATAAATTTAGACTTCATGATTAAATTTAGCAATATAGTGAAACAGAATTTTAACTCATTTAGAAAAATCTCAATCCATCTCTAAATGAAGTTTCCATCATCAACTTACACCAGGGAAAGAAAATTAGGAAAATTCAATATTTCACAGTTAAAATGTGACACTGTGCAGAACTCAGGACACTAGGGAGAAGAAAGTCCTGCTGAGCTTCACTTTAAAGAGCATTTTCCATTGTTGTTTAGAAGCTAAGTGTCCAAGTTGGTTTTCACCAGTGGAGTATTACTGTGTTTTAAATACAAAATTTGTTTTTTTGCTTTTATTACTGATGAAGAATTCAGTTTATTTAAAAGAGATGTTGAAATACATTGTCTTTCTCAAATAAGTTCCCAGCAGTGAGAATACATAAATCAGTGTTTCTCTGTCACTGAAATACGTTCTATTAAAGCAAGTCTTGGGACACAAAGCTGTCTGGAGTGGTACTATGTAGTACGTCAAAGACAATTAGTATTCTTGAGTTGTTCCGGGGCAGATGTGAGGTGGAGACATTAATAACCTCCACTACTCATGAAAAGATTTTACTCTCTTTTTCCCCTCTTATTTTTACCCATATGAGTTCTATAATAAACTCAAAAATGAGATTTGGTAGTAATAATGCTTCTAACCTGCTGAATGATTAATATCTGGATAGTGACTTAGTACGAATAAGATTATTCATTTCTTCTGATTATAAGACTTAATAGTGATAATGAACTCAAGGTGAAATAACTCTTGTATAGCACCTTTCAGTTGAGGAGTTCAAAGAATGTAGGTGAAGAGAGTGGAACATCTCCTTTATGATGAAAGGCTGAGGGAGCTGGGGCTCTTTAGCTTTGAGAAAAGGAGACTTGAGGGGTCATCTCATTAATGTTTACAGGTACGTTGAGGGTGGATGTGAGGAGGATGAAGCCAGGCTGTTCTGTGATGGCCAGTGTTAGGACAAGGGGGAACGGGAACAAGCTGGAACATAATTGGTTCCAAAGAAACACAAGGAAAAACTTCGTCTCTGTTCAGGTGAGGGAGCACTGCAAGGGGCTGCCCATGTGACCTACTCTAGGTGATCCTGCTCTGGCAGGGGGGGCAGGATGATCTTTCAAGGTTCCTCCCAACCCTTAGGATTCTGTGATTTTCTGATTCTATGATTACTTTTACAAGCATGTAAGTAATATAAAGGAAAAGCAAAAGTTAGCAAAACCAGTGTTTTGACCCAAGTTTCTGTTGTGAGCCAAGAAGACAGAGGCAGGGACAGAAGAAAGCAATCTTGGCTTTCAACCCCTCTCTTAATCACTGGACACAGATACTTTATTGAAAAGAATCCAAACCACATTAAAAAACAGAGAAATAACTAACTGAGCCCTCAAATTGCTATTCTGTGAACTTCAATTAGCCAAATGTGGGGGAGGAGTGGTAAACGGAAGCAACATTTCGGGGGAGGCAGGGTTTTTTATCTGAATGTCAGATTGAGGTACGTGTGATGGGTACAGAGACTAAGCAGCAGAACACATTTAAGTGCCAGCAAAAGGTGAGATTACAGCTCAAATAGAAGAGGGGGGCTGTTGAAGAGACTTAAGAACTTGCTGCAATTTTGCTGTCCCAGTACATGAATAGGTCCCTGTTTGGCTCTGGTTTCCCTGCTGTCGTTGCAGGTAGCCAGACTTTAAATGTGAACAAAGAGATAGGGTTTGGGGTCTTATTATTTTATTTTTTAAAAGTATTGTCTTTTTTTTTTTTTTTTTTTCAGAACTTCATTAGTGAATAGGACTTTAATTAGTCAAATAGAAAAAAATTACAGCTCACGGTGTGGATACTCTGTCAAATTCCTGATCATAAAATATTTTGAATTGCTTTTTTTAGGAGATGTAGAACCTCTTGATTTGAATGTAGGCTTTTTTTTTTTTTTTAATTGTAAGATGTGGAGAGAAGAAGAGAAAAGCTTGAAAGACTCTTGTCACTTCAAATAATAGATATGGCACCGTCCCATATAATGGAAAGTCAAGTCCCACTATGCCACGAAATACTAACTTAGTTTCCCCATCACCTCAAGCAAGCTGAGTGGTGAGAAGTCAGCAAGTACCTGTCCTGACAGAGATCTGGGAACATGACAGGCTGAGTTTTACACCTCTGAGCTATGGGAACCCCTTGCTCACATCTTCATGAATAGTTGATCTGGAGTGTGTCCCTGCCAGTGGAACAATGAGCAATATGGAATGCACGTGCACAGTGTCACAGCTGGAGTCAGGGAACTCCTCTGCTCTGACCCTCACTTCCCCAAGTGTCTCCAGCATGAGGGAAGCTTTTCTGCACTCCTTAGCTATCTCAGAAGCAGAACACATTCAGCTCTGGCAATTCGGAATGAGTGCAAATTAAGGTAAATTAGAAAATCATGAACTATTTAATACTCCTACTTCCACATTATTTATTCAGAAGAAATTTCTATTAACAGTGCATTGGACTCACAAAGCAATTAACTCCAACCCTTTCACAGATCCCTCTGCAGATACGCTGACATGCTCTGCAGAACAAAGGATTTGATCTTTCGGACTAAGATGCTGTTATTGGGGTTTTTTTTTTGCCATTTGCTTATCACTGTGTTAACATGTGAGGGGAAAATGATTGGTTACGTTGCTGCATTCTGTGAAGACGTAGAAGGTCAGGAAGATGTATCTACGTATACATCCACTTCAGAAATAGTTTCCTTTGCTAATATTCAGAGCATCTAAAACAGTTGTCTCGTCTTTTCTCCCTCAGAAGTAATGGCTTCTGATTTCTACATTAAGTTTGGTGCTTGACAGAGATACAAAATGCACATAATGGTTCCTCTCAAAGAGGACAAGTGTTTTTAGATAAACTATTAAGCGTTTCACTATCAGAAAGATACATTCTTTCTCAGTTCCAGGGGGTTCAAGAGTCAGTTCTGGGATGGTGGATGCATTTGTGAAAGATGGTCTGTTTTCTACATAGCTCTAATAAATATGTAATGCTGAAGTAAATGCACGCTTTAACTATTCTACAACATAATTTATACATTAGTTTCCATAGTAACTCGTCATTGCAGTGGCATGGTTGGAGACAGTGACATTTGTGAGTGTAGAGAGTCAATTTATGCAATGATTTACAATGTAGTATTGATTTCTCAAGCAAATATTGTTTTTGTTGGTTATGGCCAGCCACATTTATACTGAAATTGTTATATATTCCATAGGTGTATAAACTAGATGGGAAGATTAGTCAAGGAGGTCATTGTATTGAAGTGTTAAGAACTGTATTTGAAATCTGTCTCTACAGAAGGTCACATTTTCAAAAACACACTGCTTTGACACATGGGAATATTGTTTCTTCAGGGCCTGCTCCACTGTTAAATAAAGATTTAAGTGTTTAGCTCTGAAGGAATCATCACTTTCAGCCAGGGACAATTCACTGTGCCAATAAAAAGGTTGTGTACAATTTAGAAAGCAAAAGAAAAAGATGTTCTTGGCTCTAATTAGTTTGCTTGATGTATAAGGTAATATATTTCTGCGAAGGATATAAATGATACTAACACTTTTATTTTGACACAATAAGTCTTCTAAAGAATTAGTGAGTTTAGATGAAAAATATGTGCAATACTTGCAACCCTGTTTTCCACTGTTACACTTGCAACTGTGATTGCATGTGTCTGTACATGGAGGAAACTCTCATGGATTAAAACGTGAACTATTGCTACTACAGACTTATTATTTTAATGGGCATCTTGAATAGATTGTGGAGATCTGCAGCAGTAGAACATCTTGGAGAAGAGCTAATTCATTAAAGAAGGGACTTTCTGGGAGAGAAGTGACGCACAAATCTTGTCTTTATTCCAGACTCAGTTACAGAAGCAGAGTTTACCCAAGAATGGTTTGACAAACACACCGCAGTCGATGCTGAAAGGGTTAGAATGCCAAATACCCACGACTTCATACAGATTGATCTGTGATTAGTTGACGTTATTGTGAATGTAACTTGCACTTCTGTATACTAATCTGCAGGTCAGGGCACCATATGTTAAGGAGGTTAATTTTTCAAAGCTTTAAAGGTTTCTTTTCCTTATAGCTTAACTGGATTATCTGCCATTGCAAGGGACAAACCCAGCATGTACTGCAATGGCAGTTTCATGTATGATTTTTTTTCATGTCAGTTTTTAGAATGTAGATGACTCTTCAGCTTGAGGAGGAAGTATAGAAGGGAAGAATAAATGCAAGTGTGACTTCAAAGGGTTTAAGAAAATACAGGCTAAGGAGGTGGAGAGTATTCCTCCTGTGCATGTGCGCTGGAGAAAAGGCCTCTATGGAGTTAAGAGTATTCTGACAGTAATACAGACAACAATACCAACATGCACAGTTAAAGGGTTTTGTGTGGTCCCATAGGTGTCTTCACTGTTGTGTTAGCTACAGGTCTTGCATTGGCAATTTTGCAGCCTGCCTCTTGCTTTTAGCTGGATAACCTCTCATATTGCTGCTGCAGCTGTGTTTTCCAGGGGCTCTGTGCATTTGCTGTTGTTTCGCTATGGTTTGTGTCCTCATCCCTGTGGTCTTGTACATGAAACCTGTGGTGATTTCTCCTGGGAAGCAACTGTTGCTGGGATGAGAATCGCCCCATTCCTCTCATGATGTGTCCTGCCCCTTATTTTCTGCTAGCTTTCATTAATAGAATAAAACTTTGCACATAATGAAGCAGGCAGCAGTCTTGTAAGTATCCAACAGGTAATAAATGTGTACAGAGGTGTACTGGCTAATCGACACCACAGTTACTCCTGATCAAGCACTCTCCAGCTGGCAGGAACAGCACTAGAAGAGTTGGGTACTGTTTAGGCAGCTTGAGCCAGATCCAATGAAAAGTAAATCAAACTGGGGGAAAGCTTAGCAAAAAGTTGTTACTGGCATCACTACATGCTGCATTGCAGAAGCCTATCTCAGCATCCTCTCTGCAACAGCTTGATAGCAGTTACTTTTTTCCATGTTTACACAGTAAATTATGTTAACTAGTAAATTACTACCTGAATTACGGAGCTCTAAGTATGGCAATTGCCATCTATGCCTAGTTCATGAGCAGGTGATGTATTGTAAAGGGACAGGGTAGGAAGTGGAGATGGAGCAGAGCGGGTTATCAGAAAACATCAGATCACCTGCCTGCTTGACACATCGTTGATTGTGTCTCTTGATTTCCTTTTCATTTTTATTTAATGACAAAGGAATAAGAAATAGATTTGTTCCTATGAGGCGAGTTGGAACACTGATGGAGAAATTCAGATTGTGGTTTGGAGGAAATTTTTTAAGGCATTTGAGTATGGATTTTCTTTTTCATTCTTCCCCCTCCTCCACCCTCCTAGTTGTTCAAAATAACGGGCCAAGAGACGTTACAGAGAGTCTGCTGGACTTCCACCAGCTGCAAATTTATTTTTATTGTTATATTTACTCACTCTGAGTGTTTCCAGCCCCTGATGGAGATAGTAAAAAATTGAACATAGCATTAAAAAAACACCTACCCTGGAAAGGAACAGAGCTTGGGAGGGCTAAAATGGATGAATACAATTGGAAAACAAGAAAAAGTCATATCAGAGAAGCTTCTCTAGTACCTGACAAGCTTGATTTTAGTGAAATTTATAATAATTTTGTTTCCTACAAAAGTTTAATACACACATATTTTTGCAACTGTTACAGAACTAAAAAGATCATAAAAGTTAAATTTGAAGAAGGGGAAATTTGGAAGACTGCTTGAAGACAGGGTGGAAACAGCAAGGGCAGATTAGGAATGAAGAATCAGAATTTTTCTGTCACTGTTTTGCTGTTTTACATCTCGGTTATTTTGTCTGTAAGCTGAGGGTAAGAGGATGTCTGTTGGATGGACTAGTCACAGTATGGTCACACAGACACCTTACAATAGTTCAGGAAATTAGTGCTTGTCAAATGAGCAGCCAAAAATACATGAATGTTCCATCCTGTTTCAAAGTAAAATGTGGTAGCGTAACCCATGTGCTTTATCCTGGGGAAATGGAGTGTGTTTTACATACACACACATTCACACACATACAGAGTTAATGACTGTGACTTGACAGATAAACTATAATTTAACTGTCATCACATGAGCGTGACCAATGATTTGTATACAGAACTGTAACACTCCTCACTAGCTTTAATTCCTGTTTCCTAAATATGCAGACATAGACCATATGTGGATGTTCTGATGCCAGAGGAGAACATTTAGACTGGAGTACACATAGGCTGGCACTGGTTAGTAGGTTTTATGCATATACTTTTTATGCAATGTTAGTAATGCTGTTGTTAGAATTGCAGCCATCTATTTGACTAAAAATCTTTCATTGTGTCACAGAATCATAGAAACTTAAGAGTTGGAAGGGACCTTGAATGATCATCCAGTCCAACACCTCTGCCAGGGCAGGACCACCTAGAGTAGAGCACACAGAAACTTGTCCAGGTGGATTTGGAATGTCTCCAGAGAAGGAGACTCCACAACCCATCTGGGCAGTCCCTTCCAGTGCTCCCTCACCTCAACACTGGAAAAAAACTACCGTTCCTTGTATTTCTTTGGAACCTCCTATGTTCCAGCCATTGCCCCTTGTCCTATCATTGGCCATCACTGAGATCAGCCTGGCTCCATCCGGCTGACGCCCACCCTTTCCGTATTTGTAAACGTGAATGAGATTACCCCTCAGTCTTCTCCAAGCTACCAGAGCATCGGGTTGCTTCAAAAGTTTTACTCCTTCACTTTGCTTTTGTTAATGGTGAACATAAAGAAATTCAAATATCTTACTAGTGCTCTGTCAATGCTGAAAAAAATAGTTTGGCAAACAGGTGCAATATGGTTTCCCATACTTTTTAACAGTAAATTCATATGTATGGGACAAAAATTTGGGTGGTCTGTATATGTGGCACTGGGAGAAAGGTTGCATTTTTCCGACCTAAAGTAAAGTTCATCATTCCATGGATTTTCTGTGCATGTAAAACTCACTTTAGCTGGGGAAAGTCAGGACAAACTCTCATCTAAGTTCAGCAGATGTAGTCCACAAGTAAGACATAGTAATAATTAAAACTTCAGTGACACTGTTATTAACTTAATGTTGAAGTAGAAGAAATCTTGAGATTCATTCTGCCCCACTCCGCTATCATGGCTTAGTAGTCAGAGCTCTCTGTTCACTTCGCTTTCTAAAGGATTCATGCTCATGCCTACCCTATAGGATATGGACAAGGGGATTGATTTTGTTCAGGTCTTAGTTTCCAATTAAAAGACATCTGACATTGACAATGTTTTCTTGTGCCTCTTTGCTCCATTTGCATATTTACAGAAGATCCTTTGGCAGTGTCCCATTTTGTATGATGGTGAGACTGTAGTGTTGAATTCTTCATTGTGGATTCTACACTGCTGTTAGATCTAAAATTTGTTAGAAGGAAAAAGAAGACAAGAAGTGGTTAAGTATAGCTTTAATAAGAAACAAAACAAGCAGTGTGAGGTAGCTCTCAGGTCTCCATCTCTCATTTAGCAGGGAGAAGAACAATGAGAATTTTCTCTCATCATTTCTCATCCTTGATTACAGTAGCCTTACTCTGTTCAGGATTGGATTCTCAGCAGTTTGGATTTGGACTTCTTGTGCTCTGGATAAATGTTCATTTCAGTGAATTGCAGTGACATCTATTTCTGTTACGGTACAGTTTTACTTTATAGCTTGTTGAAATGTCTGTATAAACATTGTGCTCTTCAATTAATGTCTGAGAGGAGTATCAAAAGCATCCATTTGGTGACTGAAATACTTCAGTATTTTAGAGCTATTTTTAGAAATTAATGAAGTATGCCATGTGAAATGCTGCTCTATATAGCACTCATAGATCAATGGACACCGTACAGAAATGTGTAACAGCGCTGCTTCATTTAATTACAGTGTTGTGAGTCTACATAGTTATCTGGCAAAAAAAATGTAAAACAAGGAAAGGATTTTGGTTTAGCAAAGTATTTCTTGCACTGTGATCAATGAGATGAAAAGAATTTTAATGCATAGTTAGATTTCCATTGAAGAATTGGTGCAGCTTTGAAATGTAAGCAGAAGAGAAATTAGTAGGCTTTCATTCTTTTACATGATGTGTGTACACATTAAAACATATGGAGTAGTGAAAATCTTATCACATTTTCACCAGATACATCCTTATGTTTGCCATGCTTTGGTGGTTGCTGCATCATTTTGTCACTATGGAAAGTGGCATATGTAATTATAGGGGGAGGCACAATTACAAATTGCATGCAATTACATCTAAACAAGTAAACAAAATAAAACTACATTCAGTGAGCTAAGGAATAGCTGAAAGCCTTTTAATGGAGATGCCAAAGATGAGCTTTTACAGCTCTACAATTTGCCAGTCAAATTGTTGTCATTTAGAAGTTCCCCACAGAAGCTCAGAGCGAAGCAAATGATTGGCAAATTGTCTTTCTAAGTTATTATATATTGCTCTGATTGTTTTTTTCCCCTATTAGACAAGATCTTAATATTTTCCAAGATGGGAATTGCATCTCTCTTTAAAACTGAACTTTCCTCTTCTGCATGTCTCGTGAAGCGAGGCACATCCACAGAGAGCGGCACATCTCAGGAAATCAGTAATATTTTGAAGGTGCGATTGTAATAAAAAAGCTTTATGAGTTTTTAGAAAAAAAAAAGATTGGACAAAAAGAGGATAAATACTCTGTCTGTATTGTTCAGAGTTTATCACTGGAACGGGTTCTATCTTCTAGATCTAAATCAAGGGGAGAAGTAAACAAAGCTGCCGAGATAAGGTCTTGCTCTCAGATATAGACAGTTCTTTTTCTTGAAGAAATTAAATCTTGGTTGTAACAGACTGCTGCGAATTTCTTTGTTGGCTTGTATACAGTTACTAGAGGTGTATTGTAATTAATGCTGTTTGGCACTGCAGGACGCACACCTCAAATGGATCTTCTCTCTTACCTTTTCTACTGTGAGATGCAACTGCCTTTGGCACAGTTCTACAGCTGCCCTCATGGCATTTCTGATCACTTCTTGTAAAAAAAGGACAGATTCTCACAAAGGGCACTTTATGGTTTATCTTTTCTTGAAAGATAAAAAGGTTATTGAGAGGTTTGGATAAAAGGGAGAGGTGGCATAAAGACTGTTCCATTTACCCTTAACAAAAAAAGAATACTAAGGAAGAAAATGTTTTTCCTTCTATCCAGACACAGTCAGATCATCTTACGGAAGATGATCCACAGCTGCATCCTCTCGACAACTAATCCTCCCTCTCCACCAACAGCATACTTCAAGATAATTGGCTGGAATTTTCTTTGCAAATAATTATTTGACCAATTAAAGCTGTTAGTCTGCAGAGTAATGAACTGTGAATAGATGTTTAATTCCTGTGAAACACTGCCTTTTTACAAGTGGAGGGAAGATAAAGAACATCCTAAAGTCGTTGAACAAATAATTTCTTTTGAAAACACAGAAAAGAGGCAAAGATTTTCTTACTGCAAACACTATGGAAAGCAAATGCTATTGATATTGATGCATAAGGGAAAAAAAAAGCAATGGAATGAGAGAGGAATACTGACATATCAGTTTATTACAGAGAATGTTTCTGAATCCTTTTAAATTTGTTCATACAGAATAATGAAGTAAAAGATCATCTGTAAAAGTCAAGACCTACATCTAAGGGCCTACACTGTTTTGGGAAGAATTTTCCATTTAACTCTTAGTATGTTCAAGCTGCTTCAAAATGATACATCAAATAGAAACTAGATATGGCACATTTCTCTTGCACCTGTATAACAAATAATCAGACAGTTTATGTCAATATTGGATTAACAAGTTAATGACCGTGTCACCAACTCACTGCTTTGTTAACTCAGAAGAAACCAGCAATACAGGTGCTTTGAGGTGGAACATCTTTAAAAGGACCTTGTCGTTGGGTAGTAATAGTCTCATATTTGAAGTATCTTCCATAATGACATTTATGCTGAGTGGGCAGGCAAATGCAATGACTTGAAGTAAAAATGGAATGAAAGAGAAAAAAAGAAAAGAAGCAACCGGGGACTATGGGGAAGAAAACCTGCTTGGTTATGTATTAAAGAAGAAAGCAGATAACTAATAATGGAGGTGGAAACACCTGACAAATCTAAGAGTAGATGACCAAAGCAGAAATATCTGAGAAATAAATAAGGTAATGAGTAAAGGAGTATTAGAAAAGCAGCAGGAGCTAAAGATTAAAGCCAACATATTTCAAGTACAAGAGTGAGAAAAGTAGCTGAAAGCACAGCATTTATCAGACTGAAACAATGGAACATTTGCACCATCATGTTCTGAAGTAATTTTCCTTTAGGAGAGAAAAATACCTTATTTTGAAATCAGATGGAAATTGAAATGCAGCGCTGTCTTCCAGGCTCTTGTATTAGGTAAGTTTTTCGACAGCTGCCAACATCAGAAAAAAGCTTATTTCCTATATTTTACATCTGGAAACATTAAGAAAATCAAAAGAGAAGTAAGAATTTGAGGAATCTTGTGTCAGTGAGTACTTGGATATAGATTTAAGTTATCTAGTACTTTCTGGATAGTCTGCAGAGAAGTAGTTTTCTGCCTGCCTTGCTCGATGGAGATGGCAATATTTCTGCCTTGTTGCCAGGCTGTGGCTATGTTGTTTTAGTTCAAGGGTGTTCACTCCTTAAGAAAATGAAGGAGATCTTCCAGTCCTTGGAATAAAATATTGATCAAATATTAACAGATTTTCAAATATACTCTTTTCTATACTGCCAATTTTGTATTGTATTCACCTGCATTTGTTTAAATAGAGAGAGAACACATTGAAATGGTACAGAGTTTTTTAGTTCCTGAGTTAGTGAGATTTTGTGATTTTCTGTGAGGAAGGAACGGAAGTGAAGGTGCACAGGGGATATAGATACTTCTTTTTTAATCTCTTCTTATTAATCTGAAAAGTAGCATACAGGATCTTTCTTCAGATTGTGACTTGAGGTTAATTCTGAGCTGCTTAAGCCTGTTGTGGAACTACAGAATGAATAACAAAGAGCACAGGGAAGTTTCAAAGCCAATTCAGCCATCAGTGCAATCTTTTACTAAGTCAGGGTTCAGAGACAGCAGCTTTAATTGGAGCTGCAAGTAACCTTCATTTGATCATTAGTTGAAGTAAAAATGGCATTACCCATCAGCAGTTAGAACAAAGGAAATAATGCAAAAAGTTGTTTGTCTGTCCAAGCTGTGAGAGAATCCATGAATTCTTTTTTTTTTCTTTATTTATGGTGCCTTTTATTTTCTCCTGGCAACATTAATAGAAATGTACTTTTGTTTACAAAATTGTGCAAAGGAAATGATACAGGTACATCTGTAAACTGATTTTCATAGCTGCCTTGATTGAAAAGAGATCAAAGCAGAGAAGGAATGGAAGCACTGGAATGAAATAAACATAGAATGGTAGGGATTGGAAGGGACCTTTAGAGATTATTTAGTCCAACCCATCTTCAGAAGCATGTCCACTTAGATCAAGTGGCATAGGAACATGTCTAGAAGGGTCTAGAAGACCTCCAAGGAAGGAGTCTCCACACCCTCCCTGAGCAGCCTAAGCAAGCAACTGGCTAGTGTGAGACTTAGGCTGGTATGTGTGTTCCATAAGTGATCAATGTGATTTTGAATGATGGTTATGTAGATAACTCCTATCAGGTAAAAGGTTCTGTGTATCTTGGATACTTAGTTTATGGGAAATAGTCCACCCTCAATCAATCCTTCCTACTTGAAAAGCGGCCGTGATGAATCTTTATTCTAATGGGATAGGTCATCTTTACCTGCATCTAGTTTATAGCCCTGTAATTGCCTTGATTTCTGTGAACTTACACTTGATTTATGTTGCTATAAATAAAGAAGGAAAAAATATTAGCTAATCTAGCCATGCAGTCTCCATGTAATTTTATAGATGTTAACTGCATTAGCCTCTTAGCAGCATACTTCAAAGTCCGGAATAAAGAACATCAGCTGCCTTAAAGAAAGGTTAGAGAATATTAATAGCTCTAAATAGAGGAAAAATTTCAATTATGGGCCTAATAAACAAGTTGCTCAACAATGTATTGTGCATGCACTTAGTATGTAGTCAATTATGCATGACCTTGCATGCATTTTTTGCTTTTCCTGTGTGTTTGATTACTTGAGTTTAATAATTTACACACTGTCTCTCCATCAACATCCCCCTGAGACCTTGATTTGAAGCTTTTCACATTAAAGCCTCATTGGTTATGTTAAGTGGAGCTAAATATATATTTCAGAAAAATGAGAAGGGTGTATCAATATTGACCTCTCTTCCTGGAATTCAGGGACAAGAATGAAAATCATCTGTAAATCTTGATTTGAACCTTGTTTGAAGATGTGATTTCAATCAAGCTTCCACATTTTTCCATTAATATTGCTTAATAATTTGTATAAAATATATGCATTTTTAGGGAATTACAGACTACAACACCATAATACGATGAACTTTTAAAATGTGAAGGTCATCATTGTATTAAGCCACATTGTTCTTATTTTGTGAGTGGTGTTAGTATGGAGGGGTTATGTTACGTAAAGACTAAGACACGGTACCTGTTAGTTCCACTTTGTATTTTACAGTTATTAGAAATGTTTAATTCAAAGGCAAATGAGCTGTGGTTTTTAGCAGTGTTGAGTTCTAGTCTGTGTGTTCCACGTGTGTGTGTGTGTGTGTGTAAATGATTTGTCAGGTAATTGTGTATGTTGTTTCAAACTGAAAATTTTAAACTTCTTTTAAATAGTTCAGAATAAATAGAATAATTAAACTGACCACTGAGCAGATGGTGTGTGCAGGATTCCCAGCCTGAAATTTACTCACTGGATGATGCCCATCCAGTCTGTCTCCCTCTTATTTCACCTGAGCTCATACGTGAAAGTGTTTATTTGGCCTGAATCATCAGTGTCATACCCAATACATGGTGTGTGCCCTTGTCAATTTAGTGATATTTCTGAGAACTGCATGTGGATTTTCATGCTCTTGCAATTTACTGAATTAATTACCTGTCTTGGAACTAGTGTTCTTGACATCATCTAGTTTGTGAAAGCCTGGATACTTGAATCAGACCTGCATCTGATTCATGTGCAAGTGTTTCTTTATTTTTTTTTTTCCCTGTGTCTTCTACTTGATTTGGTCATTTGATTACATTGTTTGCTTGCTTAAAGATCTTTTTTATTACCAAATAACCAGATCAGAAGAGGAGGCTGAGAGGAGACAGAAAGGAGATATTACCGCTTTCTACAACTACCAGAAAGGTAGTTTGATTAGTTAGATTGAACATTAGAAAGAAGTTTTTCACTGAGAGTTACTTAAACATTGGCAGGGGCTGCCCAGGGAGATGGTGGAGTCACCATCCCTAGACATATTCAAAAGACATGTAGATGAGATGGTGAGGGATATGTTTTAGTGATGGGTTCGGCAGTGTGAGGTGAGTGGTTGGACCCGATGATCTTAAAAGTCTTTTCCAGACGTAATGATTCTGTGATTCTGTTCAAAGGAATGGAGGAAAAAAAAGTCTCAAAAGTTACACATACATGATAAGTGGCTTCTGCTGGGTGACTTAGTTGTCAGGAAAGATTTCCCTGACTAAAAGTTGCTAGCACTTCATTGAAGAGTCAGCAGCATAAAAGCAGCTGTTGCTTCTGAAGACATATCCACTGAAAAATGTATCAAACCCAGTGCTCTCAAAGCTTTTTTCTGTTATAAATGTAATTACGGTTCTTCATCCTTTCTTTTCTTGCTGTTCGTCATCTTAAAATGATTTCACTTAGGTTGTTTTGTATCTTTTAACTGACATTTGCCTCTTTCTTTTTGAAGTCTCTCTCTCACTGTAAAGTGGTGTTTTCTCATGCTTTCTGTATGCCTCATCTCATACAGAAAGAGAAAAGTCAATGATGGGTACACTTCTCTGCTCAATCTGTGCTCCATCTTTTCATAATGTTGGCTCTTCTGACGTAAATTCATAGAATGTAACAAGGAAACAAAATAGCCCATCTGTCTATCTTACCTGCCTACCAATCTGCCCACCTATTTATCTTCCTACATACCAGATTTCCAAGTCCTAAAGACCAATGTGACATTTGGCTTTCACTTACACCTTGTAGTTTACAAGGATTAACATTTGGCTTGTTCGTTTCATAGGGGACAGAGAGGGGTTTAATAAAATTATTATAATGAGTTCAGTCCAATCTTGCAGTTTGGGAGAATTTGGGATAATTTTGGCTTACTACAAAGTTTGATAAAAGGCAGCTTATGTGTACATTTAATTTGTGAGGATTTTAGTTGTTGTTTTTACCTCTGTCTTGTTTGTTTCTTGATGAAGGTGTATATTTCAGATTAGAGAGTCTAAGTGTATTTTTCACCTTTTAAGGTTGTTTTCACGTTAACCACCAAAGCATCCCTAAAGCCTGATTATTATGCTGGCCTAAAGAATAAATGTCAGCTGAGCTCATGTGCACCGAGAGACTTGTTCTCCTGAGATCCTATCTCTGTTCACCAGCTCACTGAAGCTCTACAAAAGACCAATTACATTTAGATCTGACAATCATTTGAATCTCTGTGCATGTCAACAACTGTCCTCAGATCAAAGATGACGGAGAGATCTCTGGCTGTATGGAAACAGACGTCAAGTCACTCAAGCAATCTTCCCAGTTGTTGAACACAGATAAGTTACAAATCACTTTTGGTCAGGGGAAAAAAAACGTGTTTGAGAAGGCATAGGGAGAACTAGGTGAAAAAGTGAGATAACAGCTGGAAAAGCAGCTTGTAAAATAATTCAGTTCCTCTAAAGCATCAATAACTATAAAGGCATTTGGATTTTCTACTTTAATCAATGCAGCTGCTTGTGACAATGAAGCTTTCAAACAAGCAGTCTGGCTATAAAAATTTTCATTGAAGGAATTGAACAGCGGTTGCAGCAGCACCACCAGAAGAGAGGTACAAGTTGGAAGGATGGCATGCTTGGCTGAACAGGAGAATCAAAAGTGGTAATCTCTTTCTATAACATGAAGAGCACTGTTGCATTCCAGGATGAACCAGAACAAACTTTGCCATGCTCAAAGGATGTCTGAGATTGTGTTGACTTCCCAGCATCACCAGACTAATGGATTGTGGTCCTATCAGGTTCTTTTAAAAGAAGATAGGACACTAGCCATAGTGCCTGGAAAAAATGCATACAGGAGGCAGAATTGCCTACAGCTTTCTACTGGGAAGCTCTTAGAAGACGTAATAAGAATTAAGGTGTTTGATTGCTAGACCCGTGAGTGCATACATGTGACTGTGCCTCTATCTTTCAAGCAATCTTTGATAGGGAGAGCTATCTTTCCATAAATGCCAGAGGGAGGAAGCAGAAAAAAAAAACCCCACAACTGTTTTAAGTCACTTTCAAAACTTGAAGTAAAAAAAAAAAAAACAACCCTCCTTTCTTTATGAGGCAGTTTTACCAAGTTCAGTGCAGGCATAAAATCAATTTCTCCCCATTGAAAGCTGCTTTTCTTTTTACTGAATTGTTACATGTGCATGACATGCTGGGGGATGGAGTTGTCTGTCAAGGTTGAAATAACTCTTGCTGCATTGCTTGTTCTTAGTCTGAATGTTGCCTACCTGATGACGCTACCCACAGTTCATATGAGAAGTGATGAGAGGGTAG
This sequence comes from Urocolius indicus, assembly GCA_013401255.1. Lineage (NCBI taxonomy): Eukaryota > Metazoa > Chordata > Aves > Coliiformes > Coliidae > Urocolius > Urocolius indicus. The sequence continues at coordinate 207,117 of WBNH01002991.1, read as the reverse complement.
CTGAAGGTTCCGAGCCTTTATGAGAATGATTTGTTTTCTTCAGATCACATGCCTGTGATATTAAAAACAAATTGTGAAGTAGTTTGCTAAAAGAGACAGATTTTCTTCAAATGAAGGTAAATGTGGTTATGAACTAGAAAAGACTTGCACTGTAAAAAAAAAAGCCCAGAACAGAGCCAAAGGATTAATGTGGCAATAACAACCAAGTATCTTTCTGCAAGTATTTATCTATCTTTGGCGTATGTCCAGCACAAACCAGATGGTATCTGAAATGCTGATCAATTGAAGCCACAGGCTGAAGAAGTCTCAGCTTGCCCATTAAAAACAAAGCAAAACAAACTTCTTTTACTTACTGCTCTTACCAGTGCTGTCCAAGAGCTATGGCAATGGAGAGTGCAGACACTTAGGGTATAGTCTCAAAAACACTGCTGCAACACAGAGTTATCTTAAGTGTTTTGTTGATCTTGGTGGAATAAATGGACTTTGTTGGTGAACAGAAGATGCTGAATGTTGAAATAGACACCCTGCATGGACAGTATCAGTTTTAAGTAAATGCTGTTGAGAAATGAGTATCAAAGAGCACAGTATAATCCAGTGGCTAGAGGTCTGGAAAATCCAAGTGCATGTGTTTATTCTTCTCCAGGTGAGAAATCTCAACTAGATTACAACATTCTGGGGACCATTTTCACAAACCAAACCCAATTTTCTTCTTCCTGTTTAATTTTTATTTGGAAATTAAAAAGTAGGCTGTAGCAAAACAGCTAATTAAGATTAGCAACTGAAACCCTAGGAAAACTTTCAATTAAAAAAAGACAAATTAAAAAAAGAAATAAATGTGTAAATGACAAAGAGGGTCATTGAAAAGTCTGCCTGCATCTTCCTACAACAAACTTCTTTGCTTTTAGTGAGATCTGTTGGGAAATCTACTTCTAGAAGATGAGAGAAAGATGGGAATATGTAGGGTCTCCCTGGAATTGCTGTGGCAGAGGGACTGACTGAAGCTGATGAAAACAAAGAGGCAAAAGTGTTCAGAAAAATGCAGTCTTGGGTGGTAATAGAGTTTTAGAAGTGAGATGAAATAGGAAATCTGAAGGAAAAAGAGAGGCTATTAACAGTGCGTGCTTGGTGAACTAAGAACACTGACACCATTGTGAATACATATCAAGAAGAAAAAATGTGTTTAGTTAACATTTAGATTTCTTTCTTCAGATATAGAAGGACACTAATTGTATAATTTGCAGTTCACGTTGAGAAAGGGAAGAGATTTACTGTGAACTGCAAGCTGTGCAATGAAATAGCCGTGTAGTAGTGAAATGGGCAGTTCAGCACAAGGGGCCAAGCGTGAATGCCATTACCCCTATGGCACAGTCACTCTGAAAGCGAACTACCTAAAAACTCTGTACAAGTCAAACTGTGTAACGAGCAAGAGGATGTTCAGCACAGCAGTTAGTCACCAAATAATGGAACACCTCTGAAATAACAGAAGTCGAACGATGAAGAAAATGCTGTAGACATTCTGAAATCCACTTGTTGAACTGCAAAAAGCCTGGCAGTGGATGTACAGAGTTTCAGCACTCTGGTAAACTGACATTGTAGATACATAATTTCAGCTTTGAACAACTGATCGAGGATAAAAGAGGTTTTTTTTGAGGTTTTTTTTTTGAAACTCAGAACATCTTTGACTCTTTAAGTATCTAAAAAATTAAGTTTCTGCTTTTCGGCACCGAAGTGTATGGACTTTGCTAGGAAACTATGTCAGTTTTTCTTAGAGCTTAACTGGGAACTAAAGAAGTTAACTCAGATCTGCGATTGAAAACCTTCCAGATAATAGTTGTTTGTGTCTGCACATCAGGGAAACAGTGTGAGGTTTTGAAACTAGACTTCTGCAAATCTGCCTCCGCTTTATCTTTCTACTTATAAAGATGCTTCCATAGCAATGAATAAAGTATCTATTTGTAGACATACAAATACATTTATTGAATATACAGAAAGATATGTAGGACCTTATCTTTTCAACTTATCTAAATTAAGGAAGAAGCTATAATGTTACTCGTCAGTCCAAACCTTTCATCATACATTGTAGGTCTTTAAGAAGTCCATAAAATGTTGTAGCAGATTTAGAACAAGGTCTTAAACTGATTTTTTTACTGTATGTGTCTGTTACCTAATTTATTGTCTCTAATCCTGGGTTCTGCTTCCAATATTACTTGACTATGCAGATATGATTTGCTAATAACATTCCTTTTAAAGTTTTACTATATCTTTGATATCTGTACTTAGCGGTGGATTCTGTAGTGGCTCTGTAGGCAGTGTGAGGGGGAGAAACTTTTGAAACTAATACTCATCTGAGCCACTGCCTGGAGCAAGGAGCTTCACAGCTGTTGGTTTAGGAAAGTAAATGTGAAAAGCACTTCTGTTTAGCTGGAGAATAAAGGCCTTGAAATTTATTTGGATACTGCTCCATGAACTGGATGGTTTTCTTGTTGCTGTTTTTCTGATAGAAGAGAATTAACTGGAAGCAAACCTGATACAAGAAAAGTTGAGGAATAGGATTCCACAGAACAGATCTGAAAACAGGTGATTATTTCCCAGGGAAAATGGAGCCAATATTTTTACATTGTGAGTTCAGTTTCAATAGCCTTCGTTTAATGTGTAAAGTTAAGTGCACCAGGGTAAAACCAGTGGCTGTCAGTAGAAAATGAGTCAGGGTTAAAAAAGCATTGAAATGTTTTGGGTTTTTTTTTTGTTTTTTTTTTTTAAATAAAAAATTAAAGCAAACAAGTGCACCAGGAGGCAGAGATAACAAGGGATAGGAGAAAGGTCCCACAAACAGCGTGTTGAGGGTTTTTGTCCATAAAAGCATCCACAGGACAATAGCAGAGAGAAAGGGAAACATCACTCTTCAATTATTTGTTGTATTTAAGACGTCCAGAGACTGAGCCTGTTCTTCATAGTGTGGGCTTCTCTTTATCATCACTAGCATGGGAAAAAGCAAAAGGTTTCTGTGAGAGAGCTCGAATACAAGTTAGATTTAAAATACTTCTCTCCAGCTCCGTTGTTTTCTTGTCCTCTTTATAATTGAGACGTGCAGGTCAAAGATCAGGAGAAAAGAAATTTCCTCCATTCTTTTAAAACTGAAACAAATTTCAATAGCACAAGAATGAAACGTCGTTTTTGAAACAGCAGAATGAGGATGAAAAGTCATCCCAGTTACTGATCTTCTTAACTGATCTTGGATTTAGGAGAGCATCAGAAAGTCTCAAACTAAATGGGAATATCAGCATCCACAACTTTACAGTAAAGCAAACACTATCAGTTTTGGTCTGTGTTTTTAGTCAGAGAACAGATGCAGGTTTCACTAGGGAGAAGTTTCAACGCTTTTGCCTCTTTTTTTTTTTTTTTTCCCAGAAAGTCTAACAAGGCAAAAATGGGTAGTTTGGCACAACACTGGTTCCCTACAGGCTTTGTACTGAAAAATGCACTTTTAAACAGCATACCACTGTGGAGTATCACTGCAGCAAATGGACAGCTCTTAAATAGAAGGCTGGGGTAGTATATCCACCTCCATCTTTTTCCAGTAAAACACAAACAAGACAATACAGATTATTCAGCATCTTTCATCCTTCATAACCTGAAATTTAGTTTTTTGGCTAGGAAATAAGAACCAACACTCAGTTTCCTTTTTGCCTTCAGCCTGTAAGAACCAGCATTCATAGATTAACAGAATGGTAAGGATTGAAAGGGACCTTTAGAGATCATCTAGTCCAGTCCCCCTGCTCAGGCCAGTCCACCTAGCTCAAGTCACACAGGAACACATCCAGGTAGGTTTTGAAGGAGACTCCTCCAGAGAAGGAACCTCTGCACCCTCCCTGGGCAGCCTGGTCGTCGGCTCCCTCACCTCAACAGTCAAGTAGTTTTTCCTTATGTGTAAATGAACCTTGTTGTGTTCCAGCTTCTTTCTATTACATTATATTGTCACTGGATACAATATAGTTGCAGTACTGAAAGCCCAGGTTGACCCTAGCTGAATTTAAATGAATAGAATGTTTGTTTGTGGCAACTGAGAGAGCATCTCTACCATAACACTTCAGTGCGCTAAGCAAACATCTCTGTTTTGAGCTATCTCAAGTGTCTCTACATAATACTGCTTGGGAGTGAGAATGGATGTCACTCACTGAGCTTAGTGGACGTTTCCACTCACAATATTGAATTTAGTTGTCCAAATTTCATCTAATTTCACTCCACATGCATTGCACACCCTGGATCTAGATGCAGGACTTGTAAAAGGGTCAGAGGGAAAAAACAGACACAAAATTCACTGTTTGCAAAATGTTTTTAAACCGCACTATCTGTTCATTGATCACTTTACATGGGCAGGAAATAAGAGATATTGCAGTATAAGAGATTGAACATTAAAAAAATATGAACACGCAATAACTGAAGTCACATTCTGCTGTTGTGGAAGTTTCTTAAGGTTAATTGGAGTTGAGCGTGGATGAAAGCTAAGCAGTGCTGTGAAAAGGAACACAATTATGTTACTTTTCAGGTCCTAACCCAGAAATACACAGCACAAAGACAAACTATTGAGATTAATAGGATAACATTGCGAATGCAGCAGTCTGTAATTGGAATCTTTTAAATATATATGTCCTAAAAGTCCTTCAGAACGTGTTCAGGTAAAAGATGAATATTATAGTCTTTTCTTTCTGAGCTGCTTTCATCAGAATAAAGTGACTTTTGTGCTCCAGCAAATGTCAAAGATAAGCAGATAAGTTCAGTAACCGCAAAAAGAATTTCTTCAAATTATGTTCAAGTAAATGAACTACTTTTCCTGTATTCTGACTGTAAAGAGTGTAAATAATTCTGACAGCATTCAAACTCACCATGCATCCTCTGCAGTTACCAGATACATACTTTATGACATTTTTTAGTCAAGCATGGTAGACTGAAGCACAAAACCCCACACCAATACTCCAACTACATCTGTTATTAATGGTCAGTTTCTGGAAAATGTCCACTTTTTGTGTAAACTGAAAAAGAAATGTCCCTACTTCAAAGATACTCCAATTGCAGCACTTGTTCTGAGCTACAGGAAACTTGTCCATTTTATAGGTAGTGCTCATTCTTAGCAAGAATTGGTGAACACTGATTTGTTGATTGGGATGTGTCAAGAAGAGTGTGGCCAGTGGCTTCTGCTCCCCCTCTGCTCTTCCCTGGTGAGGCCTCATGTGGAGTACTTTATCTAGTTCTGGGCTCCCCAGCTCAAGAGGGACAGGGAACTGCTGGAGAGAGTCCAGAAAAAGGGCCACCGAGATGATCAGGGGACTGGAGCATCTTCCTTATGAGGAAAGGCTGCGGGAACTGGGGCTGTTTGGCCTGGACAAGACTGAGTAACACGAGTATTTAAAAGGCATATGTCAAGGGGATGGGGCAACACTTTTTTTCTGTAGTGTCCATTGATAGAACTAGTGGTGATGGACATCAGCTGGAACACAAAAAGTTCCACTTAAACTTGAGGAAAGCTTCTTTCCTGTTCAGGTGAGGCAGCTCTGGCACAGGCTGTCCAGGGAGGGTGTGAAGTCTCCTGCTCTGGAGGAGTCTCCTTCAAAACTTACCTGGATACATTCCTGTGTGACCTGATCTAGACAGACCTGCTTGAGCAAGGGAGTTGGGCTGCAATTGAAAATAGCAAGCTGACACCAGAAAATGAATGCATACCAAAGTAGTCCAGGTCTATATTGCTATAGCTGAATCAGCAGAGAGGATGATGTTTCTCTACTCAGCACTTGTTAAAGGGTTTTCTTTTTTTTTTTAATTAGTCATCGTGAAATTATGGGGATAATTGTATGCTGTTCCTGTGTAAATCTGGAAAGATGTGCTTATATGTCTGTACAAGAGCTTTGGGTTTTTTGCTAAATACAGTCCTGGTGTTAAGTGATGTTCCCTGTATATTGAGTTTTCCTGTAACTGTTGAGTCAGAATGTGTTAGTACAAGACAGTAAAAAACCATTCTAGACAGAAACTCCACTTTTATTTTGACAGAGGAGCGTGTTTTAAAGTTTAGAACATTATCTATAAAACCAGCATAATATACATCTTGTTTATAATCCATTTTGACACTTCCTTGGGTTTGATGTTTGAAAACATTGCAACTGTTCACCTGAATACATTTTTAAGTCTTGATTCTTGACAGGTAAAGGCCAATATTGGGGCAAATGGTCTTTACAGCGATCATAAGTGCAGCTCAGCACATTCTTTTGTGATTAACTGAAAATCTCTTCACTACTAGTCCTATTGTGAAAGAGATTAAATCTTTTCAATAGACTGGTTTTATGACTGTTAGGAATGGAGATCTGCTTGTATTTTTGTCTTCAACACACTAATTTTCCCTAATTAATCACTAGAAACTTCTAGTGCAGAAGTATAAAACCATTCTAAATATAATATACTCAGATATTAGGGCAAAATGTGTCCATTTTACTTTTTAATTATTTTACTATTTCACATGTAGATTTACATGGAACAGGTTTGATTGGTTTGATTTAATTTTGTAATTTCATAACAAGAAGTTAGTTTTAGGTGGTTTTCATTCTAAATGGATTGTAAACCTGGAATTTTAATAGTGCCTTGGATCCATTAAAGTATATTGTTTTATAAAGTGAAAAAGGTTTTTTTTTCTCTCGTTTTAGAGTATAATCTTAAAACTGTTTTCCATGACACACTCTTCTGTTAGATCTTGAGGAGTACCAGTTGCTAAGCACTGTCTTAAATCCACCTCTATGGAAGCGGTTTCTCTAGTCACAAATGATCAATCTCGTAGCTGAACTAAAACACTTTATTGAAGATGGAAAGGAAGAGAAGGGAATGAGTTGGCTTGGAAGGGACCTTTAAAGGTAATGTACCAGCACCCCATTGAATAAGCAGGGACATCTTCATCAAGATCAAGTGGCTCAGAGCTTCATCCATCTTGACCTTGAATGTTTCTAGGGTTGGGACATCTGCCATTAAGAAGTACAAGATGAAATACAAAACCCAACTACTTCTCTTTCCTCACTTATGCTCATTTTTGTGAGTACTCTAGGTGGTCCCCTTCCAACCCTTAAGATTCTGTGATTCTTCTGTCTTTGCAATAAAGGCTCACACAAGTTACACCTGAGACTTACATGAGTTTCACTTACTCATACTATAGTGATTGTTCAGGTGCAGTCTTAGCAAGTTGTGATCAGACTTTTCACATTGAATCTGTATCATTTCCTCAGATCCATGAAGTTCTTGTTATTAAAACTAATACTATTAGATGCAGGAAAATGGGGTTATTGCCTTCCTGTCTCAGTAGATATTCGCATTCAGATATTATAATTCACATTCCTTTGCCTCTACCAAAGTCATTTTTCTTCTGGACTCTCTTTTCTCTTGAGTCTTCTAAAATGTTCGACTCTCCTAAGAAATGGTGGAAAGCTTAAGAAAAACTGTGATGTTTGTCTTGTGTAGTTCATGTGAAATTGTTCTTGCTTCTTCAGACCGGCATGACTTTAATGCCCCTCTCCCCTTCTTTTGCTAGTGATTCTGTTATAAGCCAGGCACAAGCTCCTGGAATTTCCAGCCTGATAGACTATTATTTTAGTGGTGAACTTACCGATTTTTGTTTCAAACCACATTATGATCTGAATTACACTGAAGATGACATTTTAAAGCATTGCTTGAGACAAACCATGAACACTAGCTCTTTACAGTCTTGCCTGAGTGGCAGCAGAAGCCTCCAGGAGTTGCTGAGCTGGTGGATAAGGATCATGTCTCTAGGTGTCTGTAGTCAGTCGCAGCTGAGGTGGCCTGGGGAATGGAGCTGAATGAACCGGAACTTTCCCATGAATTTCATTAGTACATGTCCAATAACGGGGGAATATCTGGCCTGAAAAGGCTAGAGAGTGTTTGCTTGTTCACGAAGATTTACTGTATTTGTGTCTAACATGGTGTCTTTGTCTGCTTCCACTGTGCTGTTCTCTGAAGGCGCTTTGGGTTTTGTGTAGTGAGAAAGATACAGCCAAGGCTGGATCATTTTAAATAATGCCTCTTTAGAATTATTCTAGGAGTACAAAAAGGGGGAGGGGAAGCTGCTTTCTTCTGTGGCTGGTAAACATACCAAACCAATTTTCTTTCTGAATTGTAGTTCCTAGCACATTGTAAAGCTTTTTAGAAGTCTCTGAGAATTGCTAATTTAACATTTCCTATAAATAATACTGGATATTTTAACAGCTGTTCTAATTTTTTGTCACTGTGAGTCCTGGTTCACTTGTATTTGTTTCTAAGGAAGTAAGGACATGGATATATTGTGAGAAATGGAAACTTGACTTTGATGCATACTACAAAGTACATTCATTGACATTAAAGGTATTCCAGGTCAGTTTATAGCTATAGTCAAACACTGAAATAAGTAGGACCCTTACTGTCTACACAACACAAAGCTCCGTAAATGTTACCTTTTTTGACAGAATATACACTCCAACAAACCCAATTAAATCTTTTATAGTGTTAAATTTTGTACTTGCAACAGTTACAGTCGGTTCTCATCATTTAAGTGTGTGGCTGAATAAGAAGAAACAAGTCACAGTTTATTTTAATTACATGTAATTTACATTTATGTGTCTGTGTACAAAATAAAAACGAATAACTTCATGATTGCAAACTACCTAGCTCAGTTTAAAAATGCATGAGATATATTTCTAAGTTACTGCAGTAAAGCCGAATTAAACACATCAGATAATCTTTAAAATGAATAAGTAATGCAGATTTAGTAAGTTTTCTATTTTTAAAAAAACCCAACCCTCAAATAGTTAGAAAATGTTGGCCCTCTAAGCAAAATTGTCATGTGGTTATAGAACACAGTGATGCATTTTAATGGTAAATTTCCACCCCAAAATCATAAATAAAACATGCGTGTTGATTCTAACATCATCTCCTAAAAAGTCATAAAGTATTGCAGAGGAGTTGGAAACCTCATTTTTTTTTTCAGTTTAAAACAAGAAGTTTACGTTTTCCGTCAGTATATGTTCTAGTCCTTTCTTGTTCTTAAAACAGCTGTGTCATGTTACGAATCTCATCAAACCCTGTGAAATTTTGTCTCATTTGGGACTTGAGAACAATTTCTGAGTTTGAATTCCAGATTTATTGATGCAAATATGAACTTAGGAAATTCTGTCTCACTCCATAGATATTTCCATGGTTGTGTGTGGGGGTGTATAACAGTTCACAAGATGTGGGCAGTAGAAGGATTTCCATAAACATTTCCACAGCTTGTTAACGGATATGATCCAGTAAATAACCTCTTCTATTCCCTTATTTTAATAGCATCTCTGCAGTCTAATGAAAAAACCTGAGCTGGAACACAATAGATAGAATATATATAGATGGATGATGTGTGTAAATACAGTCAAACGCATTTTTATAATATCTAATGGAGCCAGGATGCTGCAGAGGTCCAGATACTGTGCTCTGTGTTGTATCCAGCAGATAGTTCTATTACGCCATCATATTGTTCTGGAAAGAACATCTACATTCATTTTTTTGTTATTTATGCTTCAAATATGTAAATATCTGTAACAGGAGTGTTGATGTGTTACAATGTTGATAATATTAGGTACACTTAATCGTGTTGGTAATTAACACTTCTTTTATTCACTTAGTTATCCTTTTTCTCAAATACAGACTCTATTCACAGCCAGTTCTGTTTTGCATGTAGATGTCATGTCATTACAACAGTTGACACAAGACAGCGTTGAGATGTGTGCCACCAATTAAATAAAAATCTGCAAATTAAAAACAAGTTCCTTGTAACTAATGAGGAATGACCACCTACATGAGACAATATTCATTTTTTACTTCATTGATCATGAGGTATTGCTTTAGTGTGTTGTAGTAAATCACCAAAGGAATCCATTAACAAAGCTTTTTTGTCTCTGCAAGTACAAAGAATATTAATTATTTTTGCTTCCTGAAAACCAAGAACCCGTTTTGTTTTTTTTTTCTCCTCTTCCCATAGTTTTCCTTGACAAATGTTTGTGAATCCATTTTCCAAAGATAACCAGAGATTGTAAATTTGCATTGGTTTTGCTTATGTGTAAGTAAAACCAAGGATCTGCCTTTATGTTCTGACACATTCTACATACAAAAAATTACTAATGCTGTTGTTTAGCTATTTAAGTTTTAGAGACCAAGTCAAAGAACATAAATTCCCTCTCTCTTGTTGTCTTTATGGTAAGTTTTACTGCAAAAGTTGAAACTGCAGTCATTGTGCAAGTATATGAAACTACTAAAACTTGTTGATGTGTAACTGCATTGCTCGGGACAGTTGTGATTATGATGGTGAGAATTGTTTTGTTGTTGTTAGTCAAACACCACTGGCACACCGAATTTTGCAAGACTAAAGAGAGACCTGATTTTTCAGAAAAGCTCACAAGATATATGTCCTCTTGTGGCTTTGTCATTCTTCCTGCTTCCAGACAGCAACATGCATTTCCTCCAGCTAGGTATTTGTAGAAGGGTTTTCTGATTGCAGAGAGAGTGCTTTTTTTGTATAGTTTAGATAGTGAGATAATTCATTTTCTCCCATACTACAGCGTTTTGCAAGGTTACATTTTACAAATGCAAATGAAAAGCTTAAGGGTGACATTTCATAATATTTAAAATAATCTGAAGTTTTGAAGCTATGTAAAACCTATTTCCAATATTTATATTGATGGTTCCAGGGTATTGTAGCTTGAGACCCAGTTTTGGTGACTGCTGTTGGCCTGATGCTTGAAAAGCTGACTCCAGCCTTGTCCCACCCATATTTGCCCAGAGGGACACTTGTGTAATAATCCAAAGCTGAGCTGGTTTAGAACTATTTCCTCTCCATCAGCCTTTGTGCAACTTTCAACATAGTTTTTCTATTTCTCTCTAATGGCTATCAACTACATTACAGTAGAAAAGATGAGTCCTGTGGCTCTGTTAATTATTTACATCTGTGTAGCAAAGATGAATAAGTGTCAACACACAGAAAGCAGTGATCAGGAAAAAGATAGCCAAAGGGAAAGTGTTTGCTGGAGAGCCATCTCAAATAGAGCTCCTGACAGAGTCGTTATAGTGGCAGTACGCAAACAATGTTCATGGGTTTAAAGAAAAAGAAGTATTTAAACAATTAAAGTTATTGTGTACTACTAAATTTAGACTGACTGCTGTTTGCATTTATCTAGTACTGAGAAAAACACACAGAGAGGGAAAGGCAAGCAACTGTAGAGCATCATAAACACAATATCCATGTGCTGTGTTTTGCACCTCTGAATTGATTTGTATATAATAGTAAAAGCCTGTCACAGGAGTTTGGGATTTGGAGTTTTATGTGTTGCTGCAAGGCTTGGTAAGCTTTATGGATATATAACCTTTTGAACTGTTTTGTCTACAGTAACACACAAAATTGAAAACTGTTCTTCAGAAGTGAATTTCAACATTGGAATTGGGTTGGGTTTTTGATCTAAATATGAGTTTTTGACTGATTCAATTATATAGCATAGAACCATAGAACTGTTTAAGTTGGAAATAAACCTTTAAGATCATTGAGTGCATCCTTCAACATGGCATTGTGAAGTCCACCACTAAACCATGTCCCTCACTACCACAGCTTTTGAATATCTCCAGGGATTGGGACTCAACCACTTCCCTCGGCAGCCTAATCCAATGCTTGACAACCCTTGTGGTGAATTTTCCTAATATCCAACGTAAACCTCCCCTGGCACAACTTGAGGCTTTTTTCTCTTGTCCTATCACTTGTTACTTGGAAGAAGAGACTGACTTCCACCTCTCTACATCCTCCTTTCAGATGTTTGTAGAGAGTGATCAGGTCTCCTCTCAGCTTCTCTCTTCTCCAGGCTGAACACTCCCACTTCCCTCAGCAGCTCCCCTTCAGACTTGTGCTCCAAACCCTTCCTCAGCTCTGATGCCTGTCTCTGGACATGCTCCAGCCCCTCAGAGTCCTTCTTATAGTGAGGGGTCCAGAATGGAACACAGTATTTGAGGTGCAGCCTCACCAGCACCAAGTACAGAGGACAATCACCTCCTCGGTCCTGCTGGTGTAGTGGTTTTGCCTGGGACAGTTTTTTTGGTAGTGGAGGGGGAGCTACAAGGGTGGATTCTTTAAACAAAGATCTGCCAGAAGCTTCCCCTGTAGGGCTAGGGCCAGTAAATTTTAAGATGTACCCCACACCTAACCCTGGCCTGGCCAATTAGTGATGAAGGTAACACCTCTGTGAATAACGTATTTGAGAAGGAGAAAAAGTTGTTGGGCAATTGCTAAACTGCTGCAGCAACAGGGAGGGAGAGCATTCAACTGATGTTAACCAACACTTCCAGTTCCTTTTCCTCTGGGCAACTTTCCAGTCACTCATCGCTAAGCCTGTATTATTGCATGGGGTTGTTGTGGCCCAAGTGCAGGATCCAGTACTTAGCTTTATTGAACCTCTTACAACTGGTTGCATCCTATTGCTGCAGCCTGTCCAGGTCCCTTTGAAGGGCCTTCCTGCCCTCAAGCAGATCAATGCTTCCACGTAACTTGGTGTCTTCTGCAAACTTACTGAGGGTGCAGCACTCTAAGCACAGGCTAAAATCAGGGCAAATCATTGACTGGAATTGGGAAACTTTGTCTTGAACTGCTGTGTATCTCCTCCCTGTGCAAAGCACAATGAACCAAAATGTGTTCTTTAAAAGAGAGGTGGATCCCGGAGGGCTGATTGCATCAGCACTGCTCCATTTGTAAAGAGAGAGATGAGATAGTTGAGGCTAGACCTGTAAGGGTTGTGAATCATCACAGATGACTGATTTTTCAAACTGTGATGACTCAAAGCTGCCTTTTGATTTCTGAAGTTCTTTGCTCTTTTGTTTCTGTTTGTTTCAGTGTTGCTTTCTGTAGTCTTTAGCTCATCTGTCATGTTTGGTCGTAAGTTATGAGAGTGTACTCTAACTATATTTATTCATTTACACACTCAGACGCCTACTGGCTGCCACTGGTTTTATTCTTTCTTGTGAAATGTTATTTTGAGGGACATTATGCTGTGTCTGTGAGGTCAGAGATTACAGCTATTGCTCTTGCACAATATTTCCCCTGCATTCCTCTTCAGTTGTCCACGTCCTAGCATAAGTGTTTATTATTCTTTTTCTTTCATGGACAGCTGAATAACAAATTTATATTCATTATCAGTCTACTTGGTTGAGTAAAGCATATGGATAAAAGTAGCAATGAATAAGGGGTTACTTATACATAAATCCTTATTAAATATTAAATCCTTTCTTTGCATATATATGATACTGATGAGTAAAGATTTTAAGTAATTTCCATACATTAATCCCAGTATTTCAATGTCCTGATATTAGAAGCTTGCCTCTAGTCTGTGTGAAAAATTACTTTGTAAAGCCATTATGATACCACGTGTATTTAGTTTACACTTTACACATTAACCTGTAACTATGTCAATTAATAGGAAGTAGTCACCCTCTTGGAAGTTTTTAGACATTGAATATTAAAAAAAATTACAAAATCTGATTTTCCCACAAAAGCAACTTCTTCTACTGTCTATAATTTAGCAGTAAATCAGAAATATCTTTAAAGTACGGTATGTCTTGTGTTGTCAGGATCAGAAACATGACTTTCTGATAACGTGGTTTCAAGTTCTATAAAGATAAGCACTTTCAAAATCCCTGGTTATCCTTGATCATCTGGTTAAAAAATTTATGAGCCAGCTGTGAGGATGACTTCTCACATTTTTAAAACCATATCAGATACTTCATAGAACTTTGACTGCATGTGGCAGGTTTTTTTCTTATTGCCAAAAGCTATTTATTGTTTAACATAAATTTTTAAATCCATTCTGCAATCCTAAATGTTGTAAACCATGCTCTGAGTCCACAACACAAATGCAGTACCAGCAATGCTATGGAGGCGAGTAAGAAAGCAGAAACAGGTCTCACAAACTGTATTGTACAGTAGAGGAAGGTTTTCATTTAAACATATATTTATCTAGAGATCCTAAAATCTGTGTGGAATGTTGTTTCTGAAACTTTGGGATTTTTTTTTTGCTTTATTACAGCCATTCAGCTTTATTTGATAATATCACAGAGAAGATCTTCGTAGTTGTTATAGCAAAACTTCCTCTAGAGGAATATGTGCTGTAATCAAATCAGTAAAAGACAGTTTTTGACACGGTTTGCATCAGAATGATCAATTTTGTCTTTGGGTCAGGTTCCATCTTCTGTATGTTAGTGCTTTTATACTTGGAAAGATACAAAATACCTGTTCGAGGGCTCCCACCTAAAGGACATTGAACCAGTGGAATAATTTTGTCTAGTACTTCTGTTCAGTATGGAATCTCACTGATGCATCTCTATAAAGATGCTTAGGAGATCAGGATGGAGCTGTAAGTCATTGTGGTCCAGCTCAAATGGGTATTTAAGTGAAGGTGGTTGGAGTAGTGGGCAGAGAGGCCCTGGAACATGTTGTCTTTTCCACTGATATTATTGGATGATTGGGACCTCTAACCTTTCAGAATAGTTTTGCACTCAAAAAAGCTCACTAGTTTATAGAACAGGGGTTTGGCTTTTTTGTATTGAAGTTCATCTTCATTTGTAAGTGAAGTTGACGTCAGGCTAGTGAGGAAACAAAGTACATACAAATTTATCTTAGTTAGATGAACCCCTCTGTTTTCACACAAAATTTCCCTTGAAAAGAAGACAATGTGAGTAATACTTCTTGGAGCATGTTTCAGTTCCAAATCAAACTAATTTGGGAAGCTCCCCTACTCCCTACTAATATTTTAAGTTAGATACTATATTTAAAATTTCAGGATGTTTGTGTCCTCTAGGAATCTTGTATTTTAAAAGCAAGAAGCATTAAATCCAAATTAAATCCCCAAATCTTCAGACAAGAGCATATCTGACTAGTCCTATTGAGATTTTAAGTGTTAATTAAGAAACTCATTCTTTTCACTCATTAAATTTACAAGATAAATATAAATGCTATATGTTTGAGGTCACAGATCTCAGTTTTCTGTTTGATAAGCAGTGGAACAGGCTGTCCAGAGGGGTTGTGAAGTCTCTTTCCTTGGAGGTCTTCAAGACCTGCCTGGACATGTTCCTATGCCACCTAATCTAGGTGAACCTGCTTCTGCAGAGGGCTTGGACTAAACGATCTCTGGAGGTCTCTTCCAACCCCTACCATTCTATGAGTCTATGAATGCTGAAAGCCTCCTAGCAATCTTGGGTTTGTATGTAAGTAATGCAAGTATCATGCTATATAGGCTTCACTGATCAAAGCTTTTTTAATGACTCCTCTCTATTTTAGAAGATCTTTTTTTATGCTCACACTCTTATCAGAGTTACATCTAATGGCAACTTAGATAATTAGCTTCATTTTTTTAAAATGTTGTGTTCCTTCATGTCCTGATGCAACAGAAACGGCAATCAAATGAAACCTTCAGTTTTATATGACCTGCCTGACATCGAGTGCTTGGCTGACCTAAGCTGCGTTTTTTTGTGTTCTTTGAAAGCTCTGCAGAATTAAACCAGTCCTGGAAGAACAGTGGATGCTGCCAGAGGTTGTGGGGGCTGTAGCGAGCTTTATGTGTGCGTCTGTGCCTAAGAGCTGCATTGCCCCCACCTCTTGTTTTCTGGCATGGTGCAGAGCTCTCTGACTACATCAGAAGCTCTCACATTCCAATTATTCTTACTGTGGTGTTCAAGTCCCAACATCTAACGTCTTGACATTTACAAGTAACATCTAGAAAAGCAACATGTCTCAACTTTCTGTTAATTTTCCCCATATTTTACTGGAAAATACAGGAGAATTGTATGATTGTGAAGTGTTTGAATACCTCTAAATTTGTTAAGAACTTAATAACCCAGAGCACAGTTAGAACATTTGTTTCTTTTCTTGGAGTTTAGAAGATATTTAGACTCTTCTCCTTAACTCAGGAATGTAGTTTTCTTGAAAATCTATATGCAGCATATGGATATAAAAAAAACAATTGTTTTTTTCATCCTGGAAGCACACAAATTGTGTGTGACAGAGTACAGTCATCCCCACATACATTGCCTTTTTATCCCTGGTACCTTTGTTGGTGTTAATGTTTGTGTTGATCAAGCATTTAAGTGGTGTCACTCCATCAGTGCAGAAAGTGAAGCTGGGAAGGAGGCTCTGTACATTCTGCCTTCCTGCATGGTGATGGGCACATTGTAGAGGCGGATGCTCTGCTTGAGGAATGAGAGGGGAGCACATGCCCTGTGCTGATGGGTGTTATGTAAAAGAGTATGGGCAAAAGCTTTGTAAACCACTGGAAACTGGTATTTTTGTGCCCACTCTAAGTGATGGTTGACTTCTTGACATGTAGCATGGCAGTGGAAATTTGTAATTCAAGTTTTCTAAATGAGTCACGTTTTTTGAGTTACGATTTTTATGTAATGTACCGTGCCAAGAGCTATTTGTTATATCATAAATTCCTCCTCACCCTGCCCGGAGCTCTCCTCTGCTTTTTCCTGCCCACTTCAAGAGACCAGATTTGCCAAAGCTGAGATTTTTCCACTTAGAAGGGAGCTTTCAGCTACTACTTGTGATTCCTGTCCTTTGTCTTGGAGTTAGTGTCTCGAAGAAGGTGAAAGCATATTGAATTTGAGCACAGTGCATCCTTGAGGACTTACAAGCTGTCACAGACTCAAGGTTCCAACACAAAGCTATCAAGGAGCTTTAAGTACTTTCCTTAAAAATTTCCACACCTTCAGTCTCTGTGTAGCTAATCATATACTGTGTACAAGTTATGATTCATCCTCTAAATGAGCTTCACCCTTCAGACTTCTAAATGTTCTTTGCAGTGTGTTAAAAATCTCAAAAATTTTTATCATGTGAGATTATGCTTGTGGGGTTTTTTATCAGTCGGAACCCTCTCTAAGAGATAAACAAGAGATGCTCAAAACATCCCTGAACTTCCTCAAAAATCCCTATACTTAACACTTGAGATAAGGGGACACAAGAGTGATTGCTCCAAAGGGAGCAACCACAGCTTCCTTATCCTCTCCCCGCCATCCTGTACAGTGCAGTTTCAGAGTCAGACTCTTGGGCTGCAGAAATAGTTTTCTCTGATCTAATGCAGTCATAAATATGTGACATTTACATGAAGTTTCATACATACCAAGGATTATCTATATAGCATAACATTGAATGTAAATACTGATGCCTGTTGTTATTGCTGTAACTCTCTGGCAATTAAAAATCTGATGGCACCTGTTAATATTTGCAAAGCTTTATTGTAGCGTCTGTAAAATACCTGTATTTTGGGAAAAAATACTCTCAGACCCATTGATTTCCTTTTAATCGCATTAATTGTTTCTTGATGATTTCAGTTCTCTTAAATACAGCAACAATAATGCACTAAAAAGCTGCAAACTGGACTTGCACACTAGAGCATTGCCCTTAGCTGTAAGCTGAAATGCAATGTAGAACTTTCTTTGCTGCCTTTTAGATAGAAAAAAATTATATATAAGAAATGTTCTGTGTATTTTTTTAGGTCCTGAGGAAGCAGATGCCAAGTGCACTCCGAATTATGTTAGCTGCATTGGTACAAACAAATGCATTCACTTGTCCCAGCTCTGCAACGGTGTTTATGACTGTTCTGACGGGTATGATGAAGGAGTCCATTGCCGGGGTAAGTAAATTTGCTAAGGAAAAATTGCTTTAACCTGAAACCTTCTGCTGTATTTTTCTGTTTGAGTTCAAAGACAATCAGAACTTTCTTCTTCTTGAGAATACATATACCTATAAACCAAAAGGAGACTGATAGAGGCATATTTCAACGTGTGCTTCAGGTTCGTTTTAGAAATACTTTGTTGTGCGAAGCAAATGCAAGTAAAAAGCACATGCAGGTTTTCAGACTGTTTCTTTAATGGTTGCTAACTTGGTGTGATGGAAATTGTTACACTGAAAGAAAAATGAGGAAGCCCTTTCTTAGGGAGCAAAGGTTGGGCAGCAAACTGACAGAATATTTATCTTTTTTTTTTTTTCCTGATATTTTTTGCTTATATAAAAAAGCCAAAGACAAACACTGAAAAAATACATCAGGTTTGCTATGAACATTATTTAGAGTTGAGGACTTGTATTTGAGGGAATTTCTTCCTAATAATCTACTGCTTAAGAGTGTAGCTACCAAATTCTGACAAGGAAAATTGGTGAAGGTAAACTTTGCTTAATATCTCAGCTCTAGTGCTTGGAAGACTTATTAAGGTGTACCTTGGGGGACAGTTATAAGGCCATATTAAGCCCAGATCTTGGATACAGTGAGTCAATAATATGTCAGTTATTCTCCATCAGCAGTCTTGGCTTATAGGTGAATGATTGTTGAAGATTCTCAACAGATCTCATGTTCAAAACTAGAAACTCAGGGACAAGTCCTGGGACTTCTGCTACAATCCAATGTGACAATTTACAGTAAAAGATACAGTTAATAGTACAGTTCTGAAAGATGAATTGGAATTTTAAAAGTTTATGTGGGTAGATTTCCAGACCTGTCAAGGTAAATCTAAGCCAGCACCAAAAATAAGCCATATGATAAAAAATAGTATTTTAAGGTAAGAAAAAAAAGCAAAGCAGCCAGATTAAATTAACCAGTGTAATACTGCTGACTTCCCAAAACTACAAACAGTTTTTTTCATACAGCCAGTGAGAATAGGGGATGTCATAAAATCTATGACAATTCTTATATTTGCAGTGATAAGGAATAATTTCTTTTCCTGAAGGCTCTGCTTGGGTCTGGCTCTTGTTCAGTGAGCATTATATAAAAGCAAAATTTGTGTCAGCATATTGATTTTAGCACTGGTACCTGCATCCCAAAAAAACCTTCAGAATTAAATTGGCCAGAGCAGTATTTGACCTGTGCTGAAACTTTCTGTGGTTGAGGGTAAATGAAGCACCTATTTAAATATCTGTTCTTCAGTAATTCATATATTTGTTAAAATTCCTCTAGATTAAATAGTAGCAGATCAAAAACTTCCAGTGCTGAATAGTTATTGTAACTGACTTTTCATTTTGCTGTATTTTAACTGTTTAAAGGAGGAAATTAAGGGAATCAGCAAAACCTACGTTAGACTAAATATGTTTGATTTTCACATGTGGCGTTTTATATATGTAACATGCATTTTGGAATGTGATAGCACATAAAATACCTAATCTTTATTCATGCCCTTTTAATTTATGCTCAAATATACCTTGTAAGGTTCGTGTTGATTCCCAATCCTTTCTTTATTATCATATATGAATATGAAAATTTCCCAATGGTAAAATTAATGTCTGCTCTAATAAATTACCATAGAATTTAGTAAAATACACTAAGCAAACATTTCATCTAAACTACACAGAATACATAGATCATCAAGTTGTTTTGTATTGTATTTTATTTAGAATGTAAAGCTTTCTCTCAGTACCTCATCTATACATGACTAACAATTCATTGATATTGATTTTTGTAGCAATTACATATTTTGACTTGCTTGTTAAGAGTCAGTTCTTGAAATTATTAGTGGGCATATTTCTATCAGCAAAGCTAAAGAATATAGAAAACAGTAACTTTATAGTGTGAACATGTAGTTTTACAGTAACAATGTCTACTAATATGTCATTATGCTGTGTTCCTATGATGAATTAGATATTTGGTATAAATGCAAGATAGGTGTATTTTTTTTCTCTGTATGTGAGAATAGTGCATGAGTAACCACTGAGTCCAAACCTGCAAAGTCACTTCAGAAACCTAGCCAAATAGTATATTCTTGGTCTTATTAACAAGAAGAAAAGGCATTTAGAGTCCACTCATCTTTATTTAACATCATTAGATGACATTTTTGATTGATCAAGAGGATAGTAGCAGTTTAAAATATTTGACAACCATAGAGTTGGTCACACTGTGTTAAAATAATCTACTGCTAATGACACTGCTAGTGTTGAGTAAATAAGTCACAGTCCATGCACCAAGGAGAGAAGTTGTAGTATAAAGTGACCATGGCAAAGACCATTTCAGTATATGCGTCACAACACCGCAGGGCACAAAGCTTCTAATAATGATTTAGAACTAATGGTATATCAGCATTCAGTAGATGGAATTTCTTTCTCTACATGTAACATAGTGATGTTAAATCATTACATTATGATCTTTGAGAGATATATTCAGGCCTGCACCTTTCCCTGGACAAGTAAAAATATGATCATATCTGCAGTATGAAATGGTAATGTATGTGGAATTTCAAGGAAATGGTAGTAAATACAATGACATTCTTGTCTCATCATCTTTTATTTCAAGCATATATGCGTTTTTGCTGGTGAATGTAATGCATAAATTCAGGAGAGGTTGTGGCAATCTGAAATAAAAAAAAATGTTTTATTGTGTATGGTTGTTTCACATTATGTGGTTCAGTGTCCTTCAGAGGAGAAAGGGGTATGTGGTTCACAGAAACTGAAACTCACAGCTTATTGTAGTGATAAGTCACCCCTATTTGGTCATTTTTGATTTTTTGCTGTTTTTTGACTAATTGAAGAATGATTTGGAGAGGATAATTAAGCAAGGGTTCAAAGTATATAGCAAACCTTACTCCTTTAAAATATAGGCTGGGACTGTTCAATTTCCTGAGGTTCATTAGATTATTTCATCCCCATCCAGCCCTGCTGAAAGGGAGAGTTGGTGCCCATCCGTTATTTCGAGGCTTGATAAGCCTTGGATAAAATTTACCAATGCCAAAACTAGACTCAAGCTTGAGTGCTTCTGGTAGAGGACTGATCCAAAGCCACTCTTGTCAATTCAGTATCTTTCACACAGTTCTTCAGGTTTCTTTGGAGAGCCAGGTCTTTATTTCAGCTTCTAAAGGTCAGCCATGGGATGAACCGAGAAGTCTTCTGCCACAGGAGAGGTGCTGAATTATTGTAAGTGGAACTATTTAGCTCTAAGTCTTTCCTTCCCACAGTTCATCCCAATCTCATATAATATTGCTGGGGGCATCACTGGTATAGGACTGGGACTGAGTCTGGCTCTGGGCAGTTCAAGTAGGGGTCATACGGCTACAGCTTGTACTAGCCTATGATTTTGTGGTATTTTGAAAGATAAAAGTTTTGGAAGCCTTTAGGAACAGCTTAGACAAGTATCTGTTGCAGATTAGACAGTGTAACTTGGCTCTGAGTAGGTAGATGTAGATATACACTTTAGATAATTTCTAGGGCATTAAAAGCACTGTGAATCTTAGAAAAGGATTTTTATAGGGCTGCAGAAATCATCTGGACTGTTTTACAAATCAGTACTTTATATATATTTTTATGTATATGGCAAAATTTGTAGGTGATATGCCCAACTTAGTTTTCTGTCTTTCTCTGAATTTAGAGTTACAGACAACTGGAACTTTTACAGAATATAGAAATGGCCTTTTTCACTTAACTAACTTAAAGGCTAAGTTATTATTAATAGCTGCAGGAATAGATATGCTAAAATCTTGTATATTCCAGTCAGAACATACTAAAAGAATACTGAAAAAATACTATCACAAATACTTTACATGTAATCTTTGGTTTATGACAATTTATTATTAAATGGACTATTTTTTAAAGAATTAGTGACAAGGAAAATTGACAAGGAATTAAGAGGCCCAAGGTAGGAGCCTGTGTTGTATTTTGCAGTGGGAAAACTGCAGCAGGTTTATCCATTCTACCTGACAAGACAAAATAGTAACAGCATTAATGGTCTGCCTGTACACTTCTGCAATGGACACATTCACCATAGTTTGTGATCTCATTAAATGCTCTTCTGTCACAGTGTCAACGTGGATCATGCTCTGCGCTTCTTTGGTTTGAAGATAGACATGACAAGGCTTTGGAAAGGGGAAGGCAGGGCTATTGTAGAAATTTTCTGGAAGCCTACTTTTACTGAAACCCTGTAGTGGAAAGAGTTGAGCAGGCTCTTGAGGACACTTTCTTTCATTCTGCTTTCTACTGCTGATTACCTACCAGTAGTATCTGGCCAGTAGCCCGACTGTAACATGCAGCAGGGCTTGGTGAAGCTCAGGAGGTTGCTTGTCCTGTTTCCAAATCATACCAGCTCCCCACTGAAGATGGTGTTGCATGAAAAATAGGACTGTATCTTTTCCCATCAAAAATACTGATTGATCAGATAATTGATACCATCTCATTCTGAAATTAATCATAACAGCAAGACTTGCATTAAATTCCCTTGCTGTTTGTAGAGTCACTATACATGAGACAGTTGCCTGCAAGTCTGCCTGCCTGCCTGCCTACCCAACACTGTTGACAAGATGAGCCTGGACATCCAGTAGAATCTGCATTACCCTCTGAAGACCAAATATCTTATGAAAGTAACTTCTGAATTTTTTGTTGCTATATTAACTAGATGTAACCCAACATACTTTTGTATTATGAGTAAGAGTCATCCGAGTACCTATGTGACCTACTCTAGATGGTCCTGCTCTTGCAGGGGGATTGAACTGGATGATCTTTCGAGGTCCCTTCTAGCCCTTGAGATTCTGTGAGATCTTACTTAAGATACTTTATTTTTTAATTGAAACTGAAATTTTGACTGGACATAAGAGATCTCACAGAATCCTTCCAAGTCTTCAGCTTATTTGGATTTTTGTTAGCTGGGATGTGAGCCATAATCTCCAGTCAAAGAAATATACAAAGGCAAATGCTGGATCATTTAGTATTAAAAAACTGCAGAACATACAAACAGAAGATTTGGCTGAATAATTGTTATGTTTGTAGCAGCCTCTAATCAGAGCATTATTTTTCTGTTTAGGTTTTTGGAAAGAATTTTTATCATAAGACAATGATAAATGCTCTATTATTGAATAATGGGGTGGTTTTTTTTGTGCTGGCACTTCTACAGCTGAAACACCAGGAAATTTTAAGTAGTGTTTACCAGAGGGACAAAATACAATTTCAGAATTTTATGGAAACTTCAGACCTTTCAAGAATAAGGCAAAATTATGAAACTGAAAGGTATGGAACTCCTTTTAGATCTGAGTCCTAATTGTTTGGTTTGGTTTTTTTTTTTCCTTTATTTTTCATTCTCGTGCAGTTGTATCAAAAAGTAACAAAGAAAACATCCATTAGTCTACAATTATGAATGTTCCCACCATTTTCTCATGAGAATGATTGTAGAAATAGTGCACACTTGCAAAAGAAATCCCTGTAATTTAATTTGTTGTATTCTGACAAGCTTTAAATCAGTCCTCCTTCAAGACTCTGATCTACAAAGTCTCACATCAGGTTACTGAGTCCTTGAACCCTCACGAAATCTCCAAGTTCTCCTGATGTACCAGTGGGGCTGCTGAAATCATCGGGTGACAGTCAAAATTATTCCCTCTGCAGCCTCTCTGTGTTCATTATCATGCTTTTTACTTGCGGTTATAAGACAGAAAAGAAAAAGGAAGAGTAGGCACTAAAATAAGGTGATCATAGGTATTTTTGTTTTGGAACAGAGCTTCTAGTAAGTACCTACATTTGTCTGGGTGAAGGCTTATTTTGCTTTCTTTGGTTTTATTGTATCTACTTCTCATTTCACCATCCCAAATCCAATTTCTTGTATATTACTCTCTTTCCCATCTTTTTGTCTTAATAGAGCATGATGTGACTCATTGAAATTAGCCAAGGTCATTTAGTCTATTCTGCTGTCAAGACAAAGAAGTCATGGGCTTGGTGATTTAATAACTTTCTATCACAAAATCCTATTGCAGCAAAGCAAATTAAAGGTAGCTGGCAGGGGGATAGAGCAGGGGAAGACATTTGAGTGATGTGATTTCATCCCACCTTTTATAGCCTGAAGAGATTTTTTTTAGGCCAGAATGCACAAATGAGCAGCATTGTTAAGCTATCAGCATTGTCTGTGTGGCAAATTAAGTGTGGTATTTAACTATTTGCCTGTATGTGATAATAATATAAGACAACAGATCATTACGTAATACATAGTTTGTATAGTGTTGTGATCTTGTCCACTGGAGGAGTGATACATGTCTTGTTTGCTCTCAATCCATGTTTCTGTTTCAAGCTGTAGTATTCATTTTTCTGAGAGAAGATTTTGGATATTGTTCCTTACTGTCAGAATCAAATGTTGTCCAGAATATAAATACTGATTAGTTTATATGTTTTAAATACCTGTACTTTCTTCAAGGTTATGGAAACCACCTTTGCCATAGGATATGGAATGGTTGCCCCATGGAGTTCTTTTGAATTCTTCTTATGAGAGAAGGGAGTAAAAATTACGACTCCCAATATAATTTCCCATTTTTTCTGTGATCCTCTTGCCATATAAGAAATGCACACAGTGTAGTAGACCCCTTAATAGGTCATATTTTAAATGAGATCGTAGTAGTTAAGAGGGCCAGTTAGTTGTAATATAATGGTAGTTATAACTGGCTTGTGTTCAGGGCTACACAAACCTGAGGAAAACACCTACGGTCGGTGTCCTGTGGGGATGCGATGGAATGATCTGAGAAAGCTTTGTTCTGCTTTCCAGGGATTTGGGTTTAATGGTATTTATTGTTGCCTGCTGTTAATGTTTTGAGGCTGCCCTCTATTGAGAAAAAAACCCAAACTTTTATACTCTTCTTATAAGCATGCCCTTTTCAGTTTTATCCAGCAATATTTGTTATCTTTTATTTGATTGGTGTTTATAGTTGCCTGATTACTTTTCCTTTTATGGGTAATAAAACTCTTTAAGGATTTATCTTACATAAGAAATGTTAGATACTTTTTTGGTACAAATACATTTCAAAGTACTTTTATGAAGATAAAGACTGGGCATAATCTCTATATCAGGAGTTCCAGATATATTCACACGGCAAAAACCCTGACACTCATAAATTCACCTCGCGAGCAGGAATTGTAGCTGCTGCCTGGCTCCCATTAGTTTACATCACAGACTATATCTTAACTGTGTTTTCAATATTTAGGCATGAGAGACAGCTTTTCAGTGAAGAGAAACTAGGGCCTGACACCAAATGCTTATGAAATGCTACTAACTTTGAGTCATAGCAAGAAAGGATGGCACAAGGTTTATCTTAGCTGTTATCACCAATATTGGGGGTGCAGAAGGTAACTTATACAGACCTATAGTGTAAGAATTCAATTAGCATTTCTTATTTTAACTAATAGTAAAATTATATCTGATGAAGAAAAACATATGACTCACTTGCTCATCAATAAAACACGTGATTATTGCATTTCCATGGCCTCTTACTCCACTGACGTTATTTGACTTCATTGTTCTGTTTTAAAGTAATTGGAAAATCTGCTCTTTGAAGTGAGGAAGAAAGTTAAATGAAAGGCACGTGTGCTGAAAAACGTGGGTTTGGTCCTCCTAAAGCTATTCATAAAGTTGACCTAAATTTACAAAATGGTTTCAAATTCAAAACAGAGAAGAAGAAAGAAAAGAGCCAATTCTAGGGATAGTATCACATAATTTGTCAGAAATGCAGTTGTCAGTTTTCTGCCCCAGGAGCCCTCAGCCAAGCTAAATTACGAGATTCAGTTTCAAGTTCTTTCACTCCGTGCCTGAGGGGATTTGACTTCCCAGCTCCTCATCTTCCCAAGGTGAATAAACAAATGAACAATCTACAAGATGTGCGGTGTAGGGGATGCTTTTGCTTCTCAGGGCAATATTCTCTGTTCAATAAACAGTTAAACATTTATTGCAGCAAATGCTTGATGCTCTGGGAGCTTCATTTCAATTCTTATGGCAAAGACAGAATGTAGTCTTTCACTTGTTCCCATCTCAACAATTAGTTGTGTATTGTTAACCAAAATGGGTAAATTCTAGGAGTTGGGGTAGGTGTTGTCCCACCTGGAATACGTGTCCCTCTACACAACATCAATGTGCCTGGCCATGTATACAACATATATCAGATTTTGCCTTTTTCTCACAATACAGTTTCTAGCTGAAAAGAAGAAAAGTCATAATTTTTTCTTCTAGACAAGGACTTCAATTTTTTACCTCATCCCAGTTCTTGCATTCTGCATCTTTAAGCTCGTGAAACTGTAGAATCAAAAAGTCTAAGTAATATTCAAATTGTGTAATATAGTTTAAAAATTAAAGGTTACCATCATTTTTTAGACTATGATAAACAAGTCAAGATGTCACCAGCAATTTTAAGTGAGATTGATAATATTCAGCAATGTGAAAAGGTTTGCTTTGACACTTTGAGAAATAACTCTTGGCCTTCCACTCAGAAGCAAGAACATCCACTAAACATACCAAAAAACCTGATTTTCAGAGTTCATTATCTCCTCTCTGGAAGATTTCAGCCATCTTCTCTCCACAAAAATCTATGTAAAGAAAGTCTAATATAGTCTTTAGCTCACAGGAGTAACTTCTATATTTTGAGTTGTCTGTGAAATGTTCAGATTAAAATACTGATGAAATGGAAGGAGTTAAAAATTGTGGGAGAGGGAAAGGAAAAAAAAGTGGTACCGTGGAGAAATACAGACAGTAAATGGCAAGTAAAAAAGAATCACTGGAAGCAATCAAGTAAGAACAAAACCTGAGAAAACACAGAGCCCAGTCAATAACAAGGTTCACTATAATCCTTTATATGAGAGTTAGTAAAGCAGACCTATTTTAAGTCAGTGCTCTCTGGAAATATGTGTGTCAAGGAGTAGGAACGTGTTTCCACTGCACTGACTGAAATAAGAAAACAAGAGTTTGCCAGGAACCTCTGTAATCTAAGAATCTTTTCTCTTTTGTGAAAATGGATGTACTAAAAACATCACTGCTGTGCATGCAGTAGTATCAATCTGTATGGCTCAGCATCATTTCTTTGTAGTAGTTACTCCTCCTGCCTTTTGTGTTTCTAGTTCTTTGTACTGGTCCTTTAGAACATCCAAGATCTTACCACAGTTGTTCCACGCACCACTTGAATTACCAGTATGCAAGATAGTACACAATGTGTTTTAAAAGGACAAAAGTTATGATTTGTCACCCTGTTCTTACAGATTTTAATTGAAGAGACTGCTGGTTTCCATACTACATCCTACAGACTTCCATTTTAGGAAATTTGGAGAAAGAGCCTAAATTCACCTTTGCAGTGGGTTTCTGTGGCCAGGTTACATTAGAAACTAAAAGTCATCATGATCCACTTGGTGCAATACAGTAGCGTTTTCTGTCATCCACCTGTTGAATTAAGGCTGCTGTAGTTGTATTGGCTGTTCCCTGAGTGTCTCTTTTTACCTGGGGAAGATGGTGGGAGAACACAACCTGTGAATTCAAACTTTCTGAGACTCTGTTAGCATCTTTCTGAAATTATTTTTGTCTATCCAATCATTCTTAAAATCTGGTGACACATAGCAAAGCATTATAAATGCTGTTTGGAAGACACTGTATGTATGGAACAATGAATGATTATCAGATTTCACATTTTCTCAAAGGAAATGATGACCACGAAGACTAAAAAAGGGGGAATTGGCAGCAGACCAGATTATGATTCCACAAATAGTTTTATCCAGTGGACAGTGCAACTTTTCTGAACCTTTCATTATGCAGCTTCATTTCATGTGAAGTTCAATAGGAGTTATGTCATGTTTCTAGAGCCAGGTATGCCAGAGAGAAAATATCTCTGTTTTAAAATAACAGGCTCATTTATAGTAATTTAAGCCCCAAACACATCTCTTCATCCTGCTAGGGAAGGCTGGAATCTTTGCTCATTAAGAACTGTATATGTTCTTTTAAACAAATGCACTTCTTAGTTACAAAACAACTAGGAAGGTGATGGGGTGCCAGCCAAAGCCTGCTTATCCCCAGAGAACCTTTTTGGAATAGGGACATTAGAGCTGTGAACTATGGACTTTTGTCAAAGGGGATATTTAAGAGAGAAAATACACACTGCTGAAGGGCAGCAGCTGTTAGTTGTTCTATCCTCTTCTTCTGATTATCTGAAACAGTCTGCCTGTTCAGAAACTGTTCCTTATGGGAATTTTGTTTTTAACTCCTTCTCAGGTAAAGTTCTGGTACTTGAAAGAACACAATCTGATTATTAATTTTAAACATGATGGTAAGGTACCACCAAGCTGCCTCAGACAATATAAAGAGCTGGTGCAAAATAATAGCTTGTGCCCTGAACTGGTTGTGTCATCATGTTTGTAATAATTTGATTAGTTGCATTCTTTGTTATTGGCTCTTACCATTTATTTATTAAAAACAAACCTCTTCATTTAATGAACATCCAGATCTTGATTTGAAGTTGCTAAACTAAATTCTGGAACAAAAATAAAAACAATGTGAAGTCACATTTGCTGTTCTATTTTAGAATATATATGGTAGAACAGTTGCACTTTGAATCAAGGCCTTGTGGTAGGAAAAGATACAGACTAGCAGCTTAAAAAAAAGGATGGTTCACAGTTCTAAAGGTGGCTTTCAGAAAATTGTAACTTTTTAACTTTATTGAGAGATAAGGAAGTGCTAAAACAAATTATGTGCTGGTAATTTTTAAGTATGCAGAGTTCATTTCTACAGGAAAGTTTAAAATTCTCAAACTAATGGCATACAGTGGCATCAGGAGAATAACACAGGACAGGAATAAGTTCTGTTCTGCAAATAGTTACATAAAATGTTCATAGTTACATAAACCCAGAACTGTTCTGACATCCTTGAGTACTCACATTTAAGGTGAATTATAATTAAAAATACTTTGTGAAGTGCAACTGTTCTGCTTTCTGCCCTGAGCTGACACTAATATGTTATGTTAAAAAAACAGTCAGACAGTTACTCAGAAATTTAAATGTACACCGTGTGAGGCCCATACTTCTGCTTTCTGGTAAACTTGCCTGTCTGTGGCACATAATAAATGTTATATATTATTTTTTTAGGAAAACCTGTGTTTGCTTCCTGCTCTTAGCATGATGGAGCTTTAGAGAACACAAACCCAACCCAAAGCTCATGTTGATCCTAGTGCCTGGTATTAGAGGAAAGAATAAAACACAATGATCTTCAAACTGTATTTCCTTTCTTGAGATAAATGGGAAATACTTTAAATAGCAACATACCTTATAGTGACATGAGGGGGATTACTGTTCATATGAAGTAAAATGAGGACCATGGATGTTTCCTCCCTTACTGAAAAGGTTACTGGTTTCTACATAGGCATCCTATTTGGGTTTACAAAGGAGAACGAGGTGAAAGACCACAATAAATGCTGTTACACGATCCTCACAGAAAATGAAACATTCTGCCGTTTGAACACTTTTTGAGGTCCAACAATGTGTGCTAGGTTTCTTGAAACCTTCTTTAAGGCATGAATCATTCCAGTGCTATAACCATTAAATTTGCAGAACCTAATAACCAACAAACATTTCCTGTTAAATGCAGAAATTTGGAATCTCACCATTTACATACCTTCACAACTCCTAAAAACATTGTTTTGCCACTGTGATTTTTTTCTCTCCTGATGCCAAAGGGGTCTGCAGCTGGGAGGACCCATTTGCAACGTCTCAGAGTTTCTAAGACTGACACAATCAGAAAGAACCCTTGGTGCATACCTAAGGATATACGTCATGCATATGATACATACCTAAGGATACACATGATACATATATGAGTTCCCAGCACACAGCAGGAGGGAGGAGCAGGATCTAATGTAAATTAACAGAGCTGCCCAGCAACTGGGCTGGTTTGGACCTCAGCTCTACAGATTCCTCTATCTACCCTGACGTACAAGGCATTGTAGTGCTTTCAAATTATTTAGCCCACCAGTACTTGCATAACAGAAGTCAGTCTCTTGATCTTAATAAAGCTGCTAGCAATGTTCACCAAAGGATCCAGGAGGCTTTTTTCAATATATGGACTGTAAATGAAAGTAGAAATTGCCGGTGGCTTGCGTTAGCACGAGTTCCAATCATCTCCCAAGTAAAAAAGTAATGTGAAAGAAATACAATTCTTGTTAACAGATACATCTGCAGGCCCTTGCTTCTGACTTCAGCTTTGAAAGTGCTTCTCACATCTTTCTTTTTCCCCTAATGAAGGCATAGCTGTGCATTCAGGAACTTGAAAAAGAGTGTGATTAGGAGTTCTAGACCTCCAAAATAATTTATTTGCCTTCAAAAAGAAGTGTTATTAACAACTAATTCTTGGTGAGATTCATTATTGCCTCACGTTGTGGCCATTTTTTCATGGTAGAAGCTTGGAAAAGCTGGAACAATTTAGTAAATCTTTGCATCTATCAGAATTTATTTGGTATTTCAATTTGATTTTGAAGTCTGTGTGAACAAGTCAAAGACTCTGTACAATCTGCAAACTTTCAGGTTAAGATAGAAATTTCTGGGGTTTTGGGTTTTTTTTTTGTGTTTTTGTTTGTTTTTTATCATTTCTTATGAATTATCACAAATTTTACTGCTTTTTTTTGCGTTACTGCCTTCTGTGGGATGTGTATTTGGGGCTAGCTGGCTGACTACTACAACTGAGAAATCTAAACAGGAGAACAAGAACAGCTTTCAGCTATGCTTATTCTCTTTAGCTATGCTTGGACACCTACCAGCTGGAGTTTTCTCAGAATCATACCCTGTTCCTGGCCATGGGGAAAGGGGAGTAGGCAGCCACAGACCTACTAACTTCCCCTCACCAGCTCTCACCCTTTGTAGCAGAGTTTGCTTAATGAAGAGGTGCACCCTACTCCTTTGCCCCATGTTGATTGTGTGCAGAGAGTTACTGTGCTGTGATCCTCTTTAGCTGTCATCTATGTTCTGTCCTGAATTTCTGTTCAGGAGCTTTCCTCCCTGTGTGGAAGGATTACTAATGTAGACAAGGAGTCTATTTGGGCTACATAAAATGCATCAGAGATTTCCAAGGAGCTGACAACACCGAACATCAGCACTGAGTTCTGCTGGCAAATAGCTTGGAAATGCTGATAGCAGCACTAAACATACATCGCAAACATATTTTATCTTTAGGTGTAACAGAGACTGTCTCATGTTCTAAACTGACCTGTGCTATAGAAACTGTAGTTTTAATGTTAAAAAGCTACTAATCATTGTCTCTCACTCTGGGAAGTTCTGTCATACCTGAAAATGTGATTATAACCGAAGCTTGCGTATTTGTGATTCCAGTATTTAGGAAACTATAATCAAAACAAAATTCACTATTAGTAGTAAGTTTATAATTCAGATTTTATCAATTCTACTGCAGTTAGAAATATTTCTAAAGCCCTTGCAGACTTGGTAAAAGTAGATGCTGACATTCAGCTGTGGGTCTGAGGCACAGCCTGAATACTTACTCAGTTTTCTCAGGTGAGCTACCAGTGAGCTAAACTCTTACAATAGTTTTGGCATAGCAAGTGTTGTTCTTGAACTTAGCCAATATGGACATTTGGTATATGTGCTGTTTTATTGCCAACTTTGTGGAGCAAGGTACTTGCATCTGAATGTTAAAAATGGCATTTTTTTTACGGAGAAAAGAAATGTGGGGGGAAAACAACAACATGATAATTGATGTAGTTCTTTCTTAATAGATATTAATGAACACCTCGGGCAGTTTTTATTTAAAGCTCATCTAAGTGGTTCTATATTTTGCTGTATACAAACAAGTAAAATCTTTGTAAATTAAAAAGCCAAAGGTGAGTTTTGAAAATAATTTGATATTACCTTTTTTTTCTTTTTTAGTAAAACATCACAGAAACTCTGTCTTTTTAAATATGAAGAATTTAGGCTTTGTTCTGGTTTTTTTTCCCCATGCTGATGCATTTTAAGGGAGAGATTTGCAGAAGCTTCCAATACATTTGTGCTATACATAGAGATGTTTACTTTAGATAAAGGTCAAAGAATATATTATGGAATTAGATTCTAGAATTTAGGAGAAATAGATTTTATTTATTCTGATAAAGATTCACGTTTATCAGTGGAAACTGAGATCTCACAAAACATCTTTTTAAAGAATCTAAAGATCCCCTGCACTTGGATCATAGGTGCCTTATCTCTGCAATGTTATCATGGGAAGCCTTCTACACTACCTGCAAACCACAGTTGGTTTGATGAACTTGGGAATATACCACAGTTTGGCAAGTGCATTGTGGCTGGAGAGTGCAAAGGTGTTGACGAAATGCAGGAGACCCATGGGTTCAAGGTAGGAAGGTGCCCAGGAGCAGAGTAGAGTGCTGTGGACCCAAAATCACAGAGTTTACAGGGGGAATCATCTTCTCAGCATATCGCTGTTCTTCCTGAGGTGTCCTCACCTTGTTTTTTGTGAACAAGCTGTTCAGTGGGCAGGAAACAACTCACGCTGATACCTGAGTTTGACTGCTAGGAACCTTTGAAAGTGCATCTAATGTTATCTTGAATAAATAGCCAAGCCATTTTAAAGAAGCTTGCTAATTCTTTTTACCTCAATCCATATATGCTATTTTTAAATAGAGGTGTCACCAGCTGCAGTGTAAATTACTTTGCTAAAATTTCTCTAGTCTCTTGAGAGAGCCATCGAAAGATGGATGTTTTGAGAGAATAAACAGATGCATAAAGCAAAACAGTGCATGAGCAAGCTTCTGTTACTGAAGTTAATTAGAGTTTACAATAGGCATTGATGTTTCTTGTCAGAAAGTTTTAAAAGTTAAAGCTGATGTTAAAAACTATAGGTACTTGATATCTTTAAGAAGATCAAGATATTGATGTTCTGGAAAGACAGAAAGAGCTCTCATTAATCTGCATGAAATGGAATCCTTGGCACATTAGGCAATTGCCTCTCATACCAGCCATCGTATTTGCTGTCACTCATTATTTTCCTTCCTATTTCCCTGCATAGCTGGGTTGTCAAGAATTGAAGTTCTTTGTCACAGAGACAGAGGGAATCTGGTCTGTAGCTTGAACTCCAAGGTAGTAAGGTGGTAATTATTACCTTATAATTATTATAATTAGCAACTCCAAAGACAATTAACATATGCATAAGTATGCATATAAGAGAAAACTAGTTATTACATGGAGTCAGGATCAATGAGCCTGTAGGGTAGTGTAGTATAAAATACAAACAATGTGACTGCTAGATTCAGAACACTCAACAGGCCCTCCTAATGAAAAAATACGCTAACAGGGGTAGGAGAAAATGTTGCCTGCTGTTCCTCAATGAAAAAAAAACAAATTAAATTCTGTGAAGTTTGATTGATTTGCAAACCAAAAGGAAGTTCAAGGAGGAAAACATAGCACGAAATTGTTAACAGCGCTTATTAAGTAAGAACAATCACAAGTTAAAATGTTAAGGAATAGTTTAAATGTTTGCACTTTCTCCCTCTGTTAACACGTCATGTAATAAGAAACAATGGCTCTTTGCCTTTTAAATGTCCATAATCTCTTCATGGAATGAAAATTTGAGAGTTATGTTTCCCTGGTACAGTCAAATGCTTTGCGGATTCATATTGATGAAGATCTGTAGCCTATTTGCAGCAGTGATATGTGCTCCTTTTAATCCATCCATTTTTCAACAGTGACAAAAGGTGTCTGTTCTCTTTTCAGTCATAAAGTTAACTTTAAAAAGGAGACGTCAGTAAGAAAAAGAAAGTGATTTTCGTCTTTTAATATCACCACAAACCCATTTTTTATTGATAGGTGCCGAAAAAGGTTGCAATCATTTTGCATGGTTTTAAAGCAGTGATAGCTGTACTTTTAGCACATTAAATCTACACTGGTGACTTAAAGAAGGCAGCAATTACCAGCTAGCTGTTGTTACTCACAAAGGGAAAATGATGAAGTTCATAAGTGCCAGACTTAGGTATTTTAATCATTGACAGGAGTACTTAAATCTATTAATCATTTTGTTGTTGTTTAACTAACGTTGTATTGTTGGGCTTGATTTTCCAATGCATTCATTTGTTGCTTGTTATTTTGTCACTGAATGATAATTTCATTATTCTATGACCTTGTCTGTCCTTTGCTCACTCAATTGCAACGTAAGAGCAAGAAACTTTCTGGATAAAAAAGAAGTAAAAGTAAATAAAATCTCAAGTTACATTTTACAGATAAATTGCTTGAAGCATAAATCTTAGTTAGGCTCTGCTGTGGTTGCAGTTGTGACTGCTGGAAAGGACTAGACACAGGGAGACAGTCCAACCTGGTTAGGCCGGGAGCATGAGTGAATTAGACATCTCTAAAATGGCTGATGGTTAATCATAAAATATCATAAAGTTCAGTCTGGGGACTCCTGAACCTGTGTTTTCAATTGTTTTTAAACTAATAATGTAGAAATGTTGTGTATATGTGTCTATTTTTGTATTTCTGTTATTGCTTTGGTTGTTATTTATAGTAAAAGAAATTGGCTTTTGCTTACCTGCCAAATATCTGTAGCACCTTTTCTCTTTTAATTTGGTGCTATACATAGAAAGTGCAAGACCGCTTTCATTCTGGCGTATTCCATACACTGAAACCCTAATATATAGTAATTATTCATGGCAGTAGGGGAACATTTTTATGCTCTAATTTCCAGTATGTAGGGAAAAGCTGATGCAATGTTTCGGAAACAAGGATTTGTTGTGCTCCAAAAGGTTTGACTTCTAATCTTCCCTGGAATTCGAGATTCCTCTGTTGCATTGATAGAATTTTCACCTACCATTTGTATTTTACACTAATGTGGAGTCTGAAGTACTGGAAAGCCTGCTTCAGAGGATTTCATCTGCAGTAGCAAATCAAATTTCCTAGGCATTCATATATTAGTATGTGTATCTAAACCCAGACCAAACTAATCATCTTTCTACCTGTAACTAACATTATGATAATGATAATTAATCAGATAATGGATCTAACATTTGTGTGATAAACTTTTCCTTGGGATAATGGGTCCGTGTGGAAAAAAGAAATAACAAAATCCTTTCACTTCCAAGGGATTTTGTATCGTTTAAATTGGAATCACATGAGGGATTAGGAGATGAGAGACTGTCCTTCCCTGCTCTGATGGCCTCCAAGATAACACATTTTTATGATTACACAATTCACCTGTTCACCAAGGTTAATAGCTGTTTGAAACAGCAGCTTCTCTTTGGTTTGTGTCCTGTACTGCAGCAGGCATGGTAATAAATGGTTCTGTCTAATAGCTCTATCTGGGCTTAAAGGCTTAAACAGAAGAGTCCATCCCCAACTGCAACAGTGAGCTTGAGCCTGTCTTACATTGCATGCTAGTGTTCTCATTGCCCATCAGGTCACTGACTCCAAGCCTTAAAATCTCCTGCAGCTTCTCACCTTAGATTTTGATTCAGCTCTAAGCTTGTCATGGAGGATGATTATTACCGTTGCTAGTTAACTGCCTTCTCCATCTGTGCATCAATTGAGGGGATATCCTCCCAAACGAAAACAAATCTGGCGCCTGCCTGGAAATTTCAAGCAGCTGTGTCCTATATAGGTATGGTTTTATGTGTGCTACTGCTGAGAGATCTGCAAAATGCACCACTGCTGAGACTATTGTCTTGCTCAAGGTGGATAGGGAATGTGATTTGTTAAAGAGAAAATTAACAGCACAAGGAAAGAAGAATGTTTGCTTTTGCCTTATCTTCTTTTCAGAGCTTGTTTGTGCTTTATCTCCTTCATGTTATGGCAGAAGTTACGCATGTTGATGAGCCAGTGCAGATCCTTAAGCACTTAGTCTAGGAACCCTTTATCTGTTAATTCAGTGGAAGCTCAAGTCACATTCAGTCTATTTTAAACACTTCCTAAAAGCTGTCTACAGAGTGTTTTGTGTAGCACAGAGGGAGGGCAATTTGTCTTGACCAGGATCATGTGTGCTTGAGTGTTAACCTAGGAGTTACTTGCATCAGTGTCCTTGGTTGTAGAAAGGACACCAAAATGCTTGTGTTGCTAGATGGCAATGGGCTGAAGCTGCAAATGCAGTACACTGGCTAGGTGAATAAAAATACAGAAGAATGGTTACACCAAAGGCATGTTTAAGAATAAGCAACTAATGGGCTTGGCACTTCTCTTCCTGCCTCACAGGTACTCTGGATGTGTTGAGAACAGAACTAGAACTCCATGTCTCAGGTTAGGAAAGCACTTTGTTCGTGCAGCATTTTGTTCCAACGTCCAGGTGTGCTGCATTCCTTATCTTGACTATATTTGTTCTATGAGGTCTAAATAGACTTAACTTTCATTGGATGCTATTTGGATTGTATTTACTATCACTTTTAAAAGGATTAGGGCTGTATAAAAAATTCCCTGCCTTCCATCCCAGACATGGAAGCATTTTGGTTTGAGGATGATTCTTAGATACATTGCAATTACTTTATGATCCCTTTGCATGGAAAGTTATTACTGGTCAGCACTTATCTCCGTATTTTTCTGAAGTATTAATAAAATTACTTGTCATTTTGAAGCAAAATAGAGACATAAAAGCATAAGCTCCTACACCAAAGAGCTGTGGTATGAAGTGGTTATAAGAAATAGTAATGAAATGCTTATGTCCTGCCTATACCTTTCATTTCTGGGAGGCTCATACAATACTTCTGTGGTCAGGTGTAGGATTTTTGTAGCATGGAAGCTGCTGTTCTCCTGACAGGCCTTGGTTGGGAAACCAAGTGTAGTGTGAGTGAGGAAATTTCAGCATACAGGTCTCTGAAGTTACTGCACCTTGGTCTCCTTCTCTGGAGGTCTTCAAAACCCATCTGGACGTGTTCCTGTGTGACCTGATCTATGTGGACCTACTTTGGCTTGGGGGTTGGACTAGATGGTCTCTAAAAGTCCCTTCCAACCCCCACCATTCTATGATTCTATGAACAATGCCTGTTAGGTACTCATGTTTTTATTCCCCTAAACACGTTGAAATGTTCTGCATGGAAATCAAATAGAAAAGAAATTACTTTCATTATGTTGGTTTTATGTGTTTCCTGACTTAGTCTAATGCACAGGATTATTCTCGCCAAAAGAAATGACACATTAGAAGCAGTACAACAGAGATTTGTGCTGTTTCAGTGGATAAAAGTTGATACCAGCAAAAGTGCATAAATATGAGCAAAGTGAAACTGTGCACATTAAAAAAGACAGTAAGTGAAAGTGAGCTATTTTTACACAGTTTTGACCAAAATTATTAGTCGTTACTGCTCTATCTGTGCTATCGTCCCTTCTTCTATGTTCTCCACCTCCTCCTTGGTATTGACTCCTGGAAGAATAATAATCTATGGAAGAAGGGTTTGTAATTTGTGATTACAGTTCACATTCTTCCCTGAAGAACACTGCACCCTGCTAGAGTTATGCCGCCCTGGCCTAGAGGTGGAAGCAGACTTTCTTGATTGTGCACCCCATTGAGCTGAGTAATGAAGGCAGTGGAGAGCAGCCAAGGCATCAAACACAGCCACCATCCACTCTGCTGTCAGGTTTCCTGTGTTTTTAATGCAATACTCAGAAATAATTGAACGTATTGTTGTAAATATCAGCATGTTATTGCCATGGATAAAGTTATTTTGAAAAATGTACGTTTCATGGAGTCTAAATTGTGCTGAATATCTAGAGGTATTCACTAGCTTGTTCTACTGTTCCTGCTGGTTTTGTATGTACTTCAGGGAAGTCGTTTACGATGCTTGAGTCACCAAAATTTAAGGTGACATGACAATCCTTAAAAGCATTTCAGTCTCCTGGTGACACTTACATACTATAAGAAAAGCAGTTGAGCAACAGAGAATCTTGATCTTGATTTTGTCAATCTTCCTGACTGTCTACTTGCAATAAGGAATTTGCACTTTGCTGTTTCATGCTGGTGCACTGCCAGGTCATCTCTGTCCTGGGCAGGAGCCTAAACCTTGGCAGCAACCCCTCTAGCATGTAGGCAAGAGCAAATGGGGAATGTACTGGTCTAATATTCCATACTGCACAAAATTAGAATCTATTTTAATGATGTTCCACCCCAACACTCATATCAGATGGACTTTCCTAAAGGACAAGCTGCAGGGTCTTTTCTGTTACCAATTGTAGCAGTTATTCCTAGCAAAGCCATAACTGTGGCAGCAAAATGAAAGCTATTTTGCTAGTGATTTTTCTCTTACATGGGAATAGTTGCAATCTGCAGTTCGTGGTAAACTCATGGGAGCAAGGACACAGGATAAAGTACACTATGAGGAGTACTTATTGGAGTATCCCTGTCCTCTTGAGCTCTTTGTTAGTAGGGTATATATCCTGAAGTTGTTTTCAAAAAATAAGAGATTTTTTTCTAGTCCATGATCTCTGGTCTCAAACTGGGTGTGAGTCTAGGTGTTACTTTCACATTTCCAGACAGCGCCTACTGGGTGCTAACTGTTTCTTGGCCATCCTTCCAGCCCTGGTGAGTAACACGTTTCTTCACAGTGAAAAATACTTCGTAATATATTGTATTTCCCAGTTGTTTACAAAGCAGATTTGTGTACTTAAATCACAAGCACATGCCAGCCTCTCTCCTAGCCATGAGTTTGATCTGTGCTTTCTTGTCATGTTCAGAGGTAACTTGCTTTAACCAAGTAGTGTATGTACATGTGGGGAAGAACATGTGGCAACCTGTAAATGGAGATAGTGTTGAGGTTGTAGTTGTTTCCACAGCACCACTCAGCACCTTGTAGGCATGGACAGTGCTCTGAAATAGATGACTGCTTTTCTGCTAGCTTTAATGCATGATTTTTATTGTCAGTTAATCAAGTCCACATTGTAGACTGCTGATAGTCTCCTCAATATCATCAACTTTGAACTCCAAAGAGATTTTGACTAAACAGAGCCCGTGTATATGTACTCTCAATTAGTTCTGACTGCATTGTAGATAAATAGTCTGCCCTGTCCTCTTTAACATCATCTTCATGCACTTCATGACACTTGAAGTATACATCAGTGCAGTACTCACAGTGCTATAGTCAATGCGACTGTGTTTTACTATTAGTCACTATCCTTTTACTACATGTCCTTTCATATCTACTTTACCTTCTAGTAGAGTTCCAGTCTCTAATTTTCTGAACCTTTACTTTACTCTCCTAAGACTCTGAGCACTTCTTTTCACCACTCCCAAATGCATAAATATATTGGGTCAGCTCCTTTATCCATCACACCACCTACACAGTTACTGCTTCTCATGACCAGTCCCACCTCTCCTTGTTTGTAATGGTATTCCTTGCTATGCATCTTAAAAAAAGTATGACCCTTGCAGTGTGTTCAGCCTAGCACTGACATTGTGTAAGTTCTCATGTTTTATAGAGAATGTTCTAGTTTTAATATCTGCAGACTTGTTTTGTTTACTTTCTTCTCTTTTAACTGGATCATGCTCTGGTTTTGCCTGGGCCAGGTGGGAGGGCTTCAGGGGCTTTGTTTTAAACAAAGAGCTGCCAGAAGCTAGTAGGGCTAATGCCAGTCAATTCTAAGGTGGACTCACAGCTGACCAAGACCTGGACAGTTAGTGACTGGGGTAACACCTCTGTGAATAACAGATTTGAGAAGGGGAAAAAGTTGCTGCGCAGTTGCTAAACTGGTCTTACATATGTGTGTATAAAGGCAGGTGTAATGTTGCCTTGGTTAATAAACATCACTTGGGAGACCTTTTATGCTGTTATTCCAGATCACATTCATTCTGTGAGAAAATGTTTTAAACATTTTTCTTGCAGATTTGCCTTTTCCCTTACATTCAAATTCAATTTGATTCTTCTCTCTTTTCCTTCTGATACATTTACAGTTTTGTTTTGATTAGCTTTGCTTCATGTTACAGAATTTTTCTTGTCCATGATAATCAATTTCTGCCACTGAAAGCTGATAAGAGCCAGCAATAGCAATAAATTCATTGGAGGAAGGCAGCAAATATGTATTGAATGCAGATGCTAATGCTTAAAACCAGATAAAGTTTTGTACACTTCGGTTGTGGAACAAAGGTGGACATCCAACAAAAGTCTCCTTCTACATTCTATTATCATTCTTATTAGTGTATAATAAGTAAATATCACACATGACAGTAAAGAAAACGACTGAACAAGAAAACAAAAATCCTG
Source organism: Urocolius indicus (assembly GCA_013401255.1). NCBI lineage: Eukaryota > Metazoa > Chordata > Aves > Coliiformes > Coliidae > Urocolius > Urocolius indicus. The sequence goes on along the minus strand of WBNH01002991.1, from coordinate 167,136 downwards.
CATAGAAGTTTTCTATTTTAGCTTCTCAGTTTTTGGGTTGGGTGTGGGGAATTGAGACAGGATTTTTTTCCTCTAGATTCCATTTTCAGGTATCTAAAGTAAATTTAATTCATTTCCACAGCTTTAATAGGTGTTCCCCCTTTGACAAGTATTCCCAGGCAAAAGACTGTGCATTTTAGACACTGTAATGTCATTTAACGATGAGGGAATTTTACAGAGGAAAATAATACAGATATCCTCTTTGAATCAATAGATTAAAATGGCATTCTGGCTTCCTTCTTTCCTTTCCTCAGGTTTTATAGTTTAACATTTTATAGTTTATACATTGATTAAAAGATATTATACAGATGAAAAGTCCATAGGACACAAAGTAAATATGTAATGGTCTCAACATTCCTTCAATTTTGTCAGAACTTAAATTCAAATTTGTGGCAATTTTGTATCAGTGCAATTCAATTCTTTTCAACAAGTTGATTTGAATTATAGTTATCAGAACTGGATCCTGAACCTAAGCAAAAAAGCCTTACTTAAATGAGTTCTCCAGTCAAATGCAGCCAAATATACAAACTTGTGTGCTTGTTTGGGCAAAGAGAAGCAGATGGACAGCGTTTACCTTGTGTTCTGCAGTATGAACGATAGTAGCTCAGAGTACTTGATAAATGAATGTATAAGTGTTTGAGGTTGACAGCATAGCCTCTGAGAACCTGGAGTTTTACTTAAAAGAAATGGATTTATATGTTGTTCTCTCTGAAGTGATTTCTTGAGTTTTATTACATGGGCAAATACATAGTAATATCCAGTTGATTGTATTTGCCATTTCCTGATAGAATTCCAGGTGTAGGTTGACTAATTGCTATGGCAAATTTAAGATTCCAATGAAGGGAAAACACTTTTTTTTCTTAAAGCACATCTACGTTTCTTATAATAGGAGACAGCAAGTTCCAGAATACGGAAGATATTAGATAATTTTATTTATTGACTAATTCTGTAGTCTAGACACATCAGCAGTGCAAAAGGTCATCTTAATATTGTGACGATACCTTTGGAGATGTCAGAAAGGTTTCTGCTTTATGTTACAATGTGTTCAAGGCTCTCAGTTTTTCCCCCACACAGAAGATGAGAAAATAGAGATACCCTAAAAGACCCAAATGCCTGAATTAATCATTTTCACCAGTATTGTCATTTGCTAGAAAGAGATTATAGTCAAAACATAATTTTGAAAGACAGCTGAAAAGGTGTCTTGTTATTTGCATTTTTTAGATAAGGAGGAAACTCAAAAGAGTTTAGGTGATTTATCAGAAATTCAGTTGCCTCACCAAGAAGTAAAATGAAATTTCAAGGCACCTGAAACATGAGGTTATAGATCTTCTCTGTATTATTGTGACAGAGTACAAGTAGTGTATTTGCTGACTTCCTTTTCAGTTGGTGCCAACGATATTAATCACTGGGTTAATTCTAAATACAGTTTTGCTGAGTAGCCCAAACTGTGCTGTCATACGTTATTAGAACAATTTATACATGCTGACAGCTTTATACTCTTGAGGATGAAGTTTTAAAAATACAGTATTATTTATACTAACATGTTAAGTGACAAGAAAATTCACTAAATATAAAAGCATGAGCTAAATTTCCTCAGAGCTTTCCCTGCCTGAGTGACCGGCTCTGGGATTTTATGCATCGTTTCAGGTCCAGTTAGACAGCTTGTCGTCATAAATCTCTTCAGCATCTAGCCAGGTGATAAAATTCATGTCAAACATGACTGTGCTGTTTATCATTTGTGTGCAAGTTTGTACACATTCCTACTCCTTCCAGTACTATTAGATCTAAGTAGACAAATATGATCTATATATCCCATGAAAGAGTCTTGATCAATATATCTTCCAGTCCTTGAATATAAAGATTGCAGGTTAACAAATTGATGGAACTGCACCAGTCTTTGGGAAGAAGAAGAAATCTTTATTGTTCGATAGATTTTGAATTTCCCTTGAGACTACAGTAATACTGACAGATTATAGGGAAGTGGGTTTTTTTTTCCTAGACAATAAAGTATCAATTAGTATAAAGAATTGCCAAGAAGCTTCTGTCAAAGTATGTTAATGCAAAAGATTACCTAAGAGTCCACAAAAATATGGGGACTTGTGAGTATGGAGAAAAGAAAAGGAAATCTTTGTTAAGGAGTGAAGAGACTGTCCCAACCTCCTCTTTCAGGTAAATACTAATTTTGCCTTGGCAAGTGGTACCAAATACCAACATTTTGTGGTTTGCTTGCAAATGGTGGAAATGAGTACTACTTATGCTCTGTGTGTAATGATCGTAACTACGTATGTTGGTCCTCAAAACAAAGAGTCAGAAGCAGCCTACATAGGCAGTTGGCTTTCCTTGGAAAACTTAAACCATAGATCTCAGGAGATCACTCTTTCTCCATTATTGATTCTAGTTAGAGAAATCAAGACAGACAGAAAACTTCCTGATTAATTGTCTGAGCCCTTCCTCAAACATTCTCTATCAAAAAAAAGCAACACAATATAATTGTCTTTTAAGACTAAAACCTTGCTCATCTGAAAAAAAAAAAAAAAAAGACAAAACCCACAACAAAACCAGTCTTTATCAGTGAATCTTTAAATGTTTAACAGTGCCATCTGGTGACCTTTGCCTTAACAACAGCAGTATACATCTGAGGATCTGAAAGGACTGCACAAGCAACTGTGCATTAGCAATTGAAAAACCTACTTCAGGGAAACCTGAGACATTTGTTATTTCTATTCATCTTCCTTTGCAGCTTCCAAAAACTGAGATAAGCTGGTTCATAAACTTCTATTTTCTTCTTTATAATAACAGGATTGAAATAAGATCTATGTAATATTTTATAGTTACAAAGCTATCTGTAGGAAAGGCATACATGATTATTGCTGGGTAACCAGACATCAACACAATTAATAGTTCCTTATTGAAAGATTCCTACAAACTATGGCAGGATTGCAGTGTCTAAAGACAAATAGGTCTCTATATTCAGTGATGAACCTTGATTCTGACAATTTCCCTTCTTTCCTCATCCAAAATGCTATTTTTAGTCTTACGGTTTATTGTAAAACTCAAACTTTCAATGCTGCTTTTCCCCTAGGGACAAGATAGACGTGCTGCATATTCTTCATCCTTGTTTTGTGCTTTGCAATTTGAAACACTGCAGGACAGGTACTGTTTAAATATGAGTTGTAGTTAAACAAGCTGTTAGAAATGTATTGGCTTTAATTAAAAAAAAACAAGGTTGCATTTGAATTTAAATTTTGAGAATAGTTTAAGACGAGCAGGATTTCAAATGGCCATTGAATATTGTTCTTCCTTCATGGTTACAAAAGTAGTGCAGGAATACTCCTCCCTTGAGAAGAGGAAAGAAGAAAATTAAGTAGTTTGAGTGGTTTAGAGAGTTGTCCTTGAGCATCTACTAAACATGACATAAGGAAGCTGTTCACTGACTGCAGAAATGGTGGGAATACCTTTCTCAGACAAACAGGGGACACCTGCTAAGCTCTGAGACTTTCAGCATTCATTTGCATGCAGCATCCTTTGTCATGTAGAATAGATACAGATAAACCAACAGAAACAGAAAACCTACATAAACCTAAAATGTGATACACGTGTCATCGACCTCATGCAGATGCACTTGTCAGCTTGCTGTTAACCTAATTAGAGGAAAAGTGAATAACTGAAAGACAGCCCTGTGCAGTGGGAGATATTATGCTGCATGTTTGCCTCAGTGCAAACCATTTTTTTCACATCTCTTCTACTGATAATACTTCTTAATTTCTTATTTCAGTTGACTCATCACTGAGTAATTATTGCTTATCCTGCTGTCTCCAGCCATCAGTTCCTTGTCACTTTATTCCAAACTCACCTTTGACACTTTACTGCTATTTCAGATTTAATATGTTCAGGTCTAGAGATTGTGGGAGTGTATCTGTTTGCATACTACACTTGGCTGCTGCATTGCAAAAGGTATTGTGGGAAAACATTGTTTTCCTGCACGTGGGGAGGAACGATGAGTATTACTGGGTTATGTAAAGATCTAAAATGTCTCTGGGAATAAATCTGTTGGGTTATTTGAATGTAATACCTTCCAATACTTAAAAGGGCCAAAAAGAAAGTGGGAGAGGGACTTCTTGTACTTTTTGCCCAGTAATGACAGGGCAAGGGAAAGTGGTTTCAGACTGCAAAAGAATAGATTTATATTAGATATGAAGAAGAAGTTCTTCTCTGTGAAAGTGATGAGGTACTGGCACAGGTTGTCCAGAGAGGCTCTGGATGTCTTGTCCCTTGAAGGGTTCAAGGGAAGGTTGGATGAGTCTTTGAGCAACTTACTGAACGGTGTCCCTGCCTGTGGCAGGGTATTTGGAACTGGAACCTAAACCTACATGATCCTATGATTCTATTTAAAAAAAAAAATAGTACTTTTGTTCTGGAAAACAGAGGTTGGTAACAGATTAGGACTTTTAATTAGGATTTTTAATTGAAATTTCAGGTTTTATTGAATGATAGGAAACTGGTGGTGAATTTTAGTCACACTTTCCGAACATATTATCCTGACATGCACAGAACACTGGGGGAAGAGACCTTACTAAAATGCCCGTGCTTAAGTAATTTCATCAGGAAGCAAGAAACACTGTTTCAAACTGTGTGCTTGGGTCAATGTGAACTTCTCCCTTCTTTGGTTAACATAGTTTAATAAATTATCATGCTGCAAGATATGTTCTGTTGGCAGCTCTCAACCTCTATTGACACTGATTTCTCAATAAATTACTGAGATACCCTTTAGTGAAATAATGGAGCCTAGGTGTGTGCTTCTGGAGGATGATCACCGAGTTCTAGAGTAATTATTGTTGTATCTTTTTGTTAAAATATATATTTAACTTCTTTAAATGGAACTTCCTAACTAATGTCTTTCCAGGGAAGATGTAATTTGAAGTCAAGCAAATGGGATCTCTGTTTCAATCTCCCAAAAGGTAGTAACAACACGACCAGTTAGGGGATGAAAGACTGCTTCTTCCTATCTGTTTTCATAATAAATATCCAAATTTGACCTTAAGTTTTATGTCTGAATTGATTAAAAATCCCTACAATGAAAATAAAATACTTTGTAGGACTGTTTAGAAATTAGTGATCCTCAAAAATGGTTATCCATGTTGAGAGATCTTCGAGGTCTATAAAAGCATGAATGATAGGGATAGGAATTGGTTTTTAGTATCTCTTGTATAACAAAACTGATGGGGCATTAGCCTTAACTGATGGGTGGCAGGTTTCAAAACAACAGGAGGCATTTCTTAAACTTGTCGGGTAGGAAGGCTATGAAGTTCTTCACCAAAGAATGTGAACTCGTAAATGTGTGAGTTTATGTGGGTGCAATGGCAAACTGGGTTAGTGTATGGAAGAAAGATCCACTGAGGGTTATTGCAAATATAGCTCCTTTAGAACAATCACAAGCATGAACTTATTTGAAGCCTGAGAGACTACTAATTGGGAAGTTTCACATATGTGACCTGTTGTTACTCTTCATGTGTGTCAAATATGGTCAGTATTAGCAACTGAGCTGGATCCACCATTCACCAAACACTGTCTGAATTCTGACTTAGAAAATAGCTGAGGGAGTGGTTCTGCCAAAAATAAATACACAATACCTGAGAATATACATGTTTGACTAACCCAGACATATTTTAGTTCCTCCTTTTCAATTTGCTCAAGAGATTTAGGGTAGAAAATAGAATTAGGATGATATAGTCACGGTTGCCTCATTTAAACCTTATATACAGTCCTACCGGTTCCACATACAGACATGGATTCATGAATAAATATGACATATTGATCACAGGAAAAGTACATAACTTGATATTTAGTTCTTTTCAAGAATAGACAGATCTAAGCCTTATTTCAACTTACATTTCTGTTTGGTTTTGTTTCCTTTTCGTTATCATCCTTATTTTATCCTTGGATTTGCAGTAGATCTCATTTCTAGAACAAAAAACAGAGTGTACTCTACCATGTCCCATTCCTAAACCTCAAAGTTAAAACATCTCTCACGTTTGAAGCTCACAAACCCATGCAGCAGAGACAGTTTGACACATACCACTAAGAGCAATTAACTGTCCCTGAGGATCCTTCAGTTTGTGCTAACACTGATACCTTATTTTGTACACAGGTCATGAATGCTCTAATGACCACGTTTCATGTTGCTCTTTAGAGACCAGGAGAGCACACTGTTCCCCCTCTTGCTTTTACAAGACTGACTGACAAAAGCAATCAGAACAAAATCACAGGATATATGAAGTTGCTTTTATCATATCAGCACAGCTAACAGTGCAACAATTAAATGTGTGTAAGCATTTCCATTATAAATACAGTGCTTGGCATTTATGATCTCAGCTGTTAAACATCCTAGTTGATAAAATAGTGTTTTCTAGCTTGTTTAAACAAAATAATCAACATCTGTTAAAATAAAATGCTCCATGTTGGTGAAACTTTCTTTTAAAAGAGTGAATGAAAAAAAATGTCATGGTGGGCTAGGCCACCTGATCAATGATTTGAAATAGTTACACTGCTTTACATTGTGTAGTAAGTTACTATTCAAGCATTAAAGCAAACCTAGAGAACCAGTTAGTTTGGCTTAGGCAATGGTACATTGCTTTGCATGCAGAGTTGCTCTGCAAGCATGTGAAGGAAAGGAGAATGCAAGGGACAGGATTCTCCCAGTGTGGAAGGGCATGTTGAGGAAAAAAACTCATTTTGCACACAAGCACGTAAGCTCTTAAATGGGAGTGCATGGAAAATGGGGTTTAGAACCAGCCAAGGTAGGCTCATGTCTACATGGGTATGTTCAGGGCCACCTGGGTAGGGGCACAGCTCTCGCTCGTCATCTCATCACTCTGATTCACTTCAGAAAAGCTCTTAGACATGTATCAAATGTGATACACAGTAGTAGTTTTACATGTTGATTTATGCCTCGCTCTCCTTTCTATATTTCCTGCAATTACAGTGTTATTTACAAAACTAGTGCTGAACTCGATAGTCATTTTAAATGTTCTCATTATAATATTGTAGTGTACTTCAGCCCAAGCTGCAGCACTGGGACCATAATTTTAGCAATTACACGTTCTTCCTTCTTCTTCAGTCAAGCAGGAACCCATCTTTGCTGAATTTGTAGCTGTGCTAATTAGTGAATGGATTACATGGGACTCTGGTTCACAAGTTAGAAAACAGCACATATGAAAGAAGTGGATGAGCTGGTCATCCTAAAGTGTATTTTCCAGGCAGTAACATTTATGTAAATGAACTTGTCCAATTGGAGCTTTGGAAAGCTTTGATAAAGTATAAAGCAAAACACTAATTGGTGAATCTATCAAAAGTGGAGCCAGAAGGGACTTCAATGGATAAAGATACTGATAACAGATGGGTCTTCTGAGGCAAGATAGTGACTGATGAGTGGCTTCAGACAGTGTGGTTTTCTTTTCTGCATTTAAGTTCTACAGAGAACAATGTGGCGAGATGCTGAAGTTTGCTAAAGACATCAAACATTTGGGGAAGTCGGTTCAAAGGAAATGATGATGTTCTGAATTACACAGCAAGATTAAGGGAATATGCAGAGATATAATCAAAATCCAGAAGAAAATTAGTTCTGAAACTAAAGCAATAGTCAAGTTATAGCAAGGGTGGAAAGTCATCCTGTGAACACATTCTACAGCATCACATTTGTGAACTTGAGTGATTGACTCCTTTCTTCTTCCTCCTACTCCTTTAAAAACCTCACAATCTTAGATACTTAAAATGCTGAACTAAAAGCCAAAGACCTTGCAACTGCTTCTGCAGCTCTGTGAGTTTTGCTTTAAAAATGTTCTGTTGACCCAAAAATGTTGGCTCCTTTGCTCTTTCAAGCAGCTGCTGAAGTGTATCAACCTCAACCTGGGTACCACCTCTCAGTTATAGACTACCCTGATAGAAATGACAGTGTAAGAACTAAGTCATCAGCTCTAAAGAAAAATAAAGCAAAATAAAAGCTCTGTGTCAAAGCACGAGCTGGGAAGGAGTAGAGATCACAGATACTTATTTTTATTTCTTTTTAGGTTGTTATTTGTCACTATGGATGACTGCAGGAATTCTAGAACAGGAGTTTTTAAGCATCAGGGAAAATGGTAGGGCATGCACAGTTCAAAGTATAGAGCACATTGATGAGACATCTACAAAGTTGGGTTTATTCCCTATTTATTTACTTTGCTTTTGATCATGAAGGATCTTTATTACATCCTACATAACAATTAGATTAAGTCAGTTATATTTAGTTGTAATTTGATGGAAATTCGGATTGAACCAAATTCCACTAAAATACTGTGCCTATTGCTTTGTCTAAATTCCAGTGAAAAGTGTTTACTGTTCTTACTGTGGAGATGGCATATATGAGATTGCCTCTTTCATAAAGTTATGCAAAGGTGGAGGTTTAGATCCCCTTTGCCAAATCCATCACTTTATGTGTACACACTGTATACATTCTATAGGTTGCCGGAAAATCCGTACACCATTAAGAGAGGGATTCAAGGACTAAACATAAGTGTCTCACAGTTTTTACATGCTGTAGGATACTCAATCTTGAGCTATTACTCTATGTGGGCATAAGTCTCATACAGATTCTTTGTCAGGTGTGCCTGCTCTATGCAAGGGCTGTAATTTGTTTTTTGGAGCTCTGTTGTTATTACAGGAATCATTTACCATAGGGATCTGAAGTGCTTTATTTCTTTTGATCAGTAGCTGGTCTTCCTGAGATACTGATGGCCCTTCATCCATGGCTTAGTGTGTGTAGCTCATTTATTTAAAGAAATACTTTCATTTTATTTGATATTATATGATCTGTGTCAGATTAAACATCCCCCTTTAAAGATATACAAGCTGTTTCTTTTTCTGAGAAGGAATGAACCTAAAATATTGAACACCAAGTGCAGGTACAAGCTGTTTGAATGACTTGAACATATATGCCTTGACAGGCTTCCAATTTTGGCTGATAAAGAAGGAAGATTTCTTGTAGTGATAGTCCTCTTGCTCCACCCCAAAAAATGCAAAGCATGTAGAATGAAGGATGCCACACCTAAATATGGCACTACATCAAGAAGGCTGGTTGAGAGCAAGTATTCCTGTACACATTTTTCCCACATGTTAGTTTTGTAAAAGAAATATTAAAATTTACAAAATATTATTCTCTGTGGTATCCCTTGAAACATGTAATAAAATTATCGGTCTGTTGTGACTGCACCTATTACATTTCATCATTCTATCAATTTTTTGATGACAATTCGTGACGCACATGCATCATAGATCACACAACTGATCTATGCTCTCATTCATCTAATGTGCCACATAAATCACTTCACATAGTGATATCGTAATTTAAGGAATTGGAAGAACCATTTTAGACAGAAATGTTTTTCTTTTCCCTTGCTGAGATGATTTGGTAGAAATAAAGACTGGGAAAGTTCTTGGTAGGTCAAAATTTTATAGTTCTTAAGAAAATAGTTCAGGTAATCGGTTCAGGTAACCTTGCACATAATTGACATTGACATTAAAATCATTGTATGTAGATAATCTATCAATGGAAGCAACACAGAAAGACATGTTCATAGCGCTGCAACATTGAAACTATGCTTAACCTTAAACTTCTCACAGCAAACAAAATAAGAATCAAATAGATTGCATTCTAGAGAACATAGATGACTAAGTGGAACAGTACATAGTGCCAATCTGAAGATATCAGAGGTATCCTTTGAAATACCCAGCAAAACCTTTGAACAGATGTTTAATAAGAAGGCTTCAGACAGCTCTTCTCTCTAACTCTGAATGCACAAATTTTCCAGGCTAATGATTTGACCTTTATGTTGTGTAAGAGAAGCACATAATTTTTCAGGAGTGCACAACAGAAATGAAATATGATCTCCTTTGCAAAGTAGTATTTAGCCACTAGAAATCCCTTGAAAGCATTGCTATATTAAATACATATTATAGGCCAGATAGAGCTAAACTTTGGGAGTGACTGTGGCGATGCATTTTGTTTCCTTTATGCCAAGGGAATGCACAACATCTGAGCTTAATGCCTTCAACAGTTAGGATTTTACCTGCTGAATTAAATAGACAATGCAAGTGCTCACTGGCTTCCCATTCTAGATCCTCTGTGTCCTCCAAGGGAAAAAAAAGTATTGTGTTTCCTAGTAAGAAATTTCCGTCAGCTTTATTTTATATTAATTTTTCCTTTCTCATTTTATTTGCCTTTCAAATATACTACAACTTTGCCTGTTTTATTTTAAAATCCTACCCTTTCTTAATTGACCTTTTCATCATGTTTGGATTTGGCAGGTGAGATGCTGCTCACCGTCCTCATAGCACTGGGAATTTGAGTGCACCTAGCTGTTGCTGTATATTTCTCAAACTTATCAAACTTGGCCTTTTTGGTAGAGAAAGTTGGGAATTTATAATCTTAGGAAAACAGTGATAATAAACACTGTGTATTATCAAGCCTATGTAAAACATGTGGAGATGAGCTTTCTTGGCATTAGGGATCTGTACAACTCTTACAGCTTCTCTACCTATGTAGACATGTAGACATGTCCAGCATGTCAGCAGAGACTGGTAACGTGCACAGGGAGCCACACATCCCTGCATGCATGTCACGTGGGAGGGAAGTGGCTCATGACCAGGTCAGAGAACAGCATTGATTCCCTGTGCAAGTTGTTTTGTAATAGAAGTTCAATTGAGTAAGCATGATGAGATGATAATCAGATCTTAGGTAAAAGATGTACTTCATTTGACTTCTCCTTTCACTTAGGTCTAGAGAATCTGTCTTTAATGTGTGGGTTTAAACATTTGCACTACTGTTGTGCTTTCTCCACTGGGAATTACAATTTGGACAAGAGCAGATTTTTCTCATAGTGCTAAAAGTTTGCCAGCTTCAAAATATGATTATTTGTAGCATATATAATCTACATCTTGCTTTAACCAATAAATCAATAAGTTAACAACATTTTCTGATGTATTTTTTAAAGAGTGGAGTCACCATTGCAGGTGAGTGAGTACCTGGTCATAGACAGTTCTACAGTGTGTTTTCATTTATTGAGGCGAAGTTCTCACTCATGGCTTATGTTCACAGTGTAGGTTAAGTCTTTGCAAAATTATTCCCACATCTTTCATACATTTCATGCAACAGAGAGTAACCTATTGCCTAATATAACAAACAGACTGATGAGGCAGGTCATGCACTGTCACCACCATTAGCCTTTTAAGCACGGCTAAGTTCAAAAGGCAGGACTTTACAACAGGCTTTGACCTGCTCTGCAAGCAATCTCTCCCCCTCCTTTGGACCCACCTCCAATTGCCAGTACCTGCTGTTAATGTGATGTGGAAAAAACGATTGAACTTTCTATTGCATATAGGATGTCAGTGAATAAGAATCCTTTAAAATGATGTTGACCCTATTGAGACTCTTCTTTGCAGAAATTCAAGGAAAGCAATTTAGATGCTTGAGAGACATAGTTAATTAGAAATTTTCCTGCCTGACATACCTGGATTTAACTGTGGGAATGCTGATATAAACAAGTTACTGTATAACCCAGAAAGGTTATTTGTTGTTCAGGAAATAAATATAAGAAATTATGCAAGTTAGTGACACATTTAAAAAAATGAATCACTCATATACCCAATAAAAATGAGACATCATAATCATTGAGTCATAGAATGGTTTCAGCTGGAAGAGACCTTTAAGATCCAGTCCAGCCTTTGTCCCAGCCCTATCAACCAATTGACCATTTCCCTCAGTGCAATATCCACCCATCTCTGAAACCCCTCCAGGGACGGTGACTCCAGCACCTCCCTGGGCAGCCCCTTCCAATGCCTCACAACCCTGTCAGCAAAGAAATTCCTCCTCAGATCCAGCCTGAACCTCCCCTGGTGCAACTTGAGGCTTGTTCTATTGTTTGTTACTAGGGAGAACAGACCGTCCCCAACCTTGCTACAGCTTCCTTTCAGGTCATTGTAGAGAGTGAGAAGGTCTCCCCTGTGTCTTCTTTTTTCTTGGCTAAACAGCCCCAAATCCCTCAGCTGTTCCTCATATGAGACATGCTCCAAATCCATTACTAGCTTGGTAGCCCACTTCTGGATCCTCTTCAACACACATCAGTAAGAAAACAGAAGAAGAATTTGGATATACACAATTATTAAGTTCAACATGTAATGCCTGCTCCCTTGGAGTGTAACATGAGTGAAGTTTGGGGGTTTGTGGAACTGTCTGAAAACTTACAAAATGGCTCAAGGCTCAGTTATAACTTTCATAAATGACCAAATGGCCTGGAAAATTTCTTCCTTCTTTACTAAACACACAAGTAGAGTCTCATAGAAATAGTTGAGGTTTTTTCCAGTTTCAGTTTTTGTCTGGACCAGTGAAGTGTGTTTTTACCACATTGTGCAAGTGCTGTCCCAAACTTGATAATATCTTAAAAATGGACTTATCCATTTGAAGGGAAGTGACACCTTCTGGTGATTTCTTCTGTCTCAATACTTACTAAGGCTTCTCCTTCAGGTTTGCCCTGATATTTCCATCTGCACCATTTTCTGGCAGTTAAAATGTTTAGCAGTCAGTGATAGGTATGGCATCTCTCCTCTAGATCCACAAGAACTTCAGCAGCTAATATTCCCCCAGACTGTCTCAGCATGTCCGATCTGATAACTATTAAGTTTCAGCAAATATCTATTATTCCTGTACATAATTGCATTACTCACTTTATTATTACTTTGCAGTAAGCAAAGAAAAACAGGTCCAGAGGTAAACAACACTTGCAGAGTAGTGCCTCTGTGGTGTGTTTTTTCTTTTTCTTGCAACAGGAAAGTGACTTTCAGCTAACGTTTGTTCTGTGTTTGGTGCTTGGTCTGCAATATAACTAGACTTCTTAATATTTGTGGTGCATTGTCCATTCTCTTTACCTTTTTTTTTTTTTTACTCAGGACATAGTTAAATTATCTCTACAAAAAAAAAGGGGTCTAGAAAAGGGATTAGTCACACTTGTGGTAGTAGTAGTAGAAGCTAGTATACCTGATGCAACCATCAGTTTGAGACATTCACTGGCCACTGGCTGTCAGCACCAGGGAAGATTAACCAGAGCAAAGATGATTCTGCACATATCTTATATTTCCCTAAGCGTTTGCTTCTGGCAGTCTTCAGAAACAGCACACGGAGCTGATGGATTTTGTGCCTGAGCCAATATGGTATTACATATATTTCGCTGAGCTTTTTTGCTCTTTTTTTTTTCCCCCACTGCTTTTTGTTTTTCTTATTTTACAAACAGAACATTATTGTACAGGAATGTCATGGAGAAGATGAGAACCCTCTGTCCTGTGGACATCTTGGACATCAAGATGTGTTGGGGACTGTTGCAAACAGCTGTCTTTGCCTGCCCTAGTAGATGCTTCCTGTTCTTGTTATCAATACAATTTTCAGGACAGATTTCATAAGAGCTATAAAACAGGTCATTTTTTGTTTATCCTAAAAGCAATTTATCTATTATGCCAAGAAGGCAACTCTTCCAAGGTAGGGTAGAGTTTCTTCTTTGTATCTCCTTTTAGCTTTCAACTGTGCCTTTCCCATCTCTGACAAATGGCTGGAACGAAACCTTGTTAGAAGACCAGACAGTAAACTGTGATAACTGAGTCACATTAATGGTATAATTTCTAAGTTCTTTAGTAACATTGGTTGTATTTGGAAACGGTGTTGGGCTTTTATTCTATCAGTATTTTAAATATGACCAAATAAGCCCTCTGCAATCTTTGCAGAGCTCTCTCAAGTGCTTAAATCCTTGATGTGATTGTTTTCAGTTAAGAATTTGCAGATTTTCTCTAACTTCTCTACAGTTTTACCATGAAAAAATATTTTTGTCAGTAGTAATTGTGTTACTAGTCACTTTGTCCTGATTTGTCTTACCATTGGGAGACAAATGGACTTCATAATCTGTCTAGACGGTCTGGTCTCTAAAAGCAAGACATCCCTCAGCAGTTTTCTAGAAACATTTCAAACGCTGCTTTAATTCATATGTGTCCTACCCTTGTTTTAAATCATATTTTTCACTTTCTGAGACATCAGTTAGCTCTGAAAGTACGTAAAGTGTTCCATTATGGGGCATCAAGATGAGCAATTCCTGTCTACTTCCCATGGATACTGAATTCTGTGTGTAGCATTTACATTGCACGCTTTTCTTTGAAGCAGTTCACTGCATTTGGGCTCTTGAAGTTTGTTTTAGGTAGGAAGAAAGAAAAAATGCTGTGAGTTTAGATATTTCTTTTTATTTTGTTTTTATTTTTTTTACACAATCCTATTTAGTCACAAAGAACATCCAAAGCTCTTTTCCCTCAGCCAGCAACTGACACAGATGAGGTCTCCAGCTCTCCGGCATTCAGCCCAGGAGCTTTTCTTCTTAGTTTCTTTTTAAGGACAGAGTTTCCAGAACCTCTTTGGCTGTGCCCCAGGCTTGTTTGCAGCTTTTTTTCTCTGCTTCACTGCTCTTGCTACTTCTCTCTCATTAATAGAAAAATGGTCACAAAATAATACTCAGTGAAACTCCTGTTCCCAAGTGTCCTGTGCATATCCTATTGCCAGAGTTTTAAGGAAGTCTCAAATTGTTTCAGCTACCTGGTTCCACAAAAGGAGCTTACTCTCTTCTTACTAATATCTTTAATGAATTCACGCAGATAGCTAATTCTAAGCGCTATCATCAACTCAAGAAGCAGAACATGGCAAGCTTATAATCAAAGCAGCTCACTTTTGGATTATTGAGTATTTAACTCGACTATAAATATGCCTCAGACACAGAATTGTTGAAGGAAATTAGAGAACTATTTTAAACAGTTATTTTCAAATGTTGAGAAGCCAAAAGAATTCTTGAGCTTCCTTATTAATGTACATTTACCATGGATTTTTCCTTCCCCTAATTTTAGCCATAGAAATGGAGGAAAAAAAACCCTTGTCTTAAAAAGTCCCTTTTTTGCTGAAGTTTCCCTTTTAACACTGTTTGTTCTCCAGAAGGATTTCACTGTGTTTTTAGTTTGATGTGTTAGTATATCTTTTTATTTCCTGGTATTTTTCCCATATGAAAAAAAAAAATATACCTCCACATTTCTTTAACAGGAGCTATGGACGTGAATATTTTCCTAATTCTTTTGACAAGTGAATAGTTTTGCACAATTTCAGTTACCTACCAACATTCCTAATATATTCTGTTAGTAGAAATATATATATTTTTTAGTAGTAATAGAATGAATTCAATACTGTAGAATTTGTAATTATACTGTTTAGAAAGAGGGATAGTCTCCAGGCAGCTATTTTTTTATACTGCTACAGTTGTGGTGTTTTAATAATTAAATATAGAGTTAATTAAGTGTAGGTTAAATCCATTCATTGATAGTTCCTGCTTTGCAAGTTGAAAGCTCTCTGAATTTATATACGTGCAAGTTTTCTAACCTGTGCATACCTGCTTATACATACCTTTATTTCTTTCTCTCACTTACTTTGGTTTCTGGACAGAGTAGAGACTTGTGAAAATTAATAAAACCCAGGAAGAATAATGCCTGAAACAGAGAGACACATGTTTTATTCATGCAGAGAGTTGTTTAGGGCCTGGAACTAAACCATTAAGCATTCTATACATAGTTATCAGAGGATGTTTGCTTTCATTCCTTGTCAGTTGCATACATTTTTCTGTTCTTAACATAGATCCTTGTACCTCCCTACCCATTCCAGCTCTGGTTACTTGCCTACTGAGATTTTTCCCTTTTTACTTTCATTCAGCCTCCGGATCTGAGACTGGTGTTTGACTCTCTTGCCCCTGAGGCTGGAAGAGTACCAGAACAGAAGCAACCCTCAGCAAATGCAATGATATATCTATTTTATATCTTACCCTCCAATGACATTGCAGAAAGATTGCAAACCACTGTTCCACACATAATTTTAGTAGTTCAAATGGACATTTTGGTGTATTCAAACCATCTAGTGGTTTTAGTGAAAAAAAAAAAGGTTTATAGAAACTTAGTTTTCAAAACAATATTGCAGAAAAATTGCTTTTAATGCAAGAAATTTTATTTGCAAATGCAAAAATAATGATAGTCGTTGGAGACATGAAAATGACAGAAACATTTGATCTGTGATTTTGGACAGTTATCTCAGCAATTAAATGCTGAGTTACAAATGCCCCAGAGAAACTGTAACACATCTAGAAACTACAGACCAAGAATTCATTACAAAAATAGTTCACAGGATACTTCCAAAGGCAATATCAAAAATATTTGCAAAAAAAAAAAGGCCATATTTTACAAGTAAAAAGTGGATCTTAAGTCATCAAGTAAATTGTTAATTATTTATCCATCTCTGCTTGGAGTTCAAGTGAGTGTAATTGGTTGATCCCTAATGAGGGGTGGTGAAGATTCACTTTTTCCCTGTAGAATTGATAAAAGTCAAGTTAGAAGACCCTCTGAATCTGTCTGTCAGTGCTGTATATGCAGATAGGCTAATTTCAGCTGTGCTCAAGAAAGGTCTACGGGGCAGCAGGAGAGGAAGTAGAAGGTTAGGAGCAGGACGAGGCCATAAATTGGTGGCAGTGTTGTTGTCTTTTTCTATTTTGAAAGATATAAGGTGGGAGCTATAGTCCAAAGTCATGCATAAGAATTCAGTGTTATATTGGGACATACTTTAACTCACACTGCTGTGCTTCGAGCCAATGGAAATTACCTGCATGTTGTACTGTAGGAAAAAGCCCAGCAACTAACTGTTAGGAATGAAAGTGCCTCAGATGTATTTGGTTTTTTTTTTTTGTTACATTTGAATATATATATTTTTGGTAACAAAATAGTGCTATTGTAATAGATTTTAACACTGCTAAACTTGAAGGGCTTCATGATATTAATATTTTGCGCTTTATGCCTCACAAGTGATATTCAATAGAGGAACATTATGTGTTTTCTTTACATTCTTTCCTTGCTTGCCATGCCTTTAGCTCTTGTAGCTCCCGTTTCAATGGCCTTTACAGCCACATTGACTACATGGTCTTTAGCAGTACTTTCCTTTTACAAGTTTGTTCAGTAAATATATTTTTATTTCAAATGGGGATTAAGATACTCGTGTAACTCAACAAACGTAAGATGCACATTTCTAAAAAGGCATTGCTGGAATTGTGGAATCACAGAATCATTTTAGCTGGAAAAGACTTTTACTAAGATCAGCAAGTCCAACCATTAACCCAGTACTGCCACATTCACCATTAAAAATGTCCCTCAGCACCAGAGCTACACAGTTTTTAGATACTTTCAGGGATGGCGACTCAACCACTTCTCTGGGACACATGTTTCAGTGCTTGACAACCCTTTTGGTGTAAGTTTTGTTCCTAATATCCAATCTAAACCTTCCTTAATGTAAGGAGACCATCTCCCACCTCACTACAGCCTCCTTCATCTCAGCCTCCTCTTCTCAAAGATGATCACTGCCGTTTCCCCCAGCTGTTCCCATCTCACTGGTGCTCCAGACCCTTCCCCAGATCCGGTGTCCAGAGGCGGGCCCTCAATGTCTGTCTGGGAGTGAGAGGCCCAAAAGTGAACACAGTATTCACAGTGCAGCCTCACCAGTTCTGATTAAAGTAGAAAAATCATTGCTCTGATCCTGTTGGTCACAATGGTTTTGGTATTTAGTTGTGCAATGTCAGTTTCATCCCACAGACTGAAGTGAGGAGGAAGGGCTGGCCATATTGAAAAAAGGCTATCACAAAACCCAACAGGTGTGATTCATGAGTTGTAGTGAGCCAAGAGGTCTTTCTACTATTTGATCCACTTGCTGATTACACAGAGCTGCCCTCCGTGGCCTGGCTGTCTGCAAAAAGCCTGAAGTTTCCCTCCTACCCACCTCCCCATCTGCTGCCTGGTCACTGCTGCCTACTTGATATCAGCTGTCATCTGCACCTGCCAGAAATTCATCTCAAAGGTGATTCAAACTCAACCACCTTTTTGAAACTTCATATATTGGAACATGCTAGTGGGTTCCTGCACCTTGACACTCAGACAAAGTCGGGTCAATGAGAGCAATATGTGACCTGTTCCTTCCCCTGGCTACAGTTGTCTTCAGCGAATGTTCAAAAAAGTGAGAGCAGTATTAATGAAAAACTACCCCTGCAATTGTAAAATGATGATTAAACTTTAGTACAAAGTAGCATGTCCGAGTGCAAGATCTCCTGTATAAACATCCAGACACATCATTTCAGGGATGCATGCAAATCCCACTCCAGAGGTTTCCATTTCTTATGTAACGGGAGCTGACAAATATAAGATCTTAGAAGGCTTCTTATGATACAACCAAAAATCAGAGTATTCACTATGGAAAGCATGTGCCCCAAAGCTGCCCAAAGGTGTGTTTCAACACACCAGATGAACATCTGATGAGCAGATGAACTCTGGCAGAGGACTGAACAATGCCAGGTCGTTATGAGCACATTCAGACAAGAGCCATGAGAACTATAGAAGCTATTTTTGTGGCAGATCTGTAAGCTATACTTAAAAATTCCATTTTCAAAAGTCATTTTGAAGCATTGAGCAACAAGCAATAAGGACCTTGATTTCCTTACTGTTTCATGGAATTATAATGATTTGGTGATATATGTGCAAACACTTAGTTTTGTATTAAAAAATAAAGATGACATGTAGAAGACTTTATCATGTACAGTGGAGTGTAAATTAACTACATTTAAGAAGCACAGCATCAAATCACAAAGCATAACACCAAGTATTTTTTTTTTCCTTTTCTGTGTTATGGTATAAGTCCAAATAATTTATCTTGTTTTATATCAGTGTAAACTAATAGAATTTGACCGAAAGACACTGTCATATTACACTTCTTCTTAATTTTTCCTTGATAAATGTACTAGAATATATTTATCACTATAAAAGCTCTCCTATAGCTAGTGTCAAATCTCAGTAAATAAAAGATTTAGTTAACTAACAGTAATGAGATTTGTTTAGTTTGCTGTGGCCTTAAAATAAAGCTGTATTAGCCACGTGGCCTTGTAGAAATACAGCAATCAAATCTGATGCAAAATAAGAGCACAGCCTACCTCATGCATTTCTTTTCAGAAATGCCATCAAAAACAATCCTCAGAGAATCAAATAATTGGATATGTGTGTATGAAGCACTTGTCACTAAATTTTATTCTTTAACACAAATAGTTCTCTACTGAAGGTAAAAATCGAGCAAACAATCTCTTCTATAGTTTCTACTAAAATAAGCTCTTTTCGTTACAAGTTTGTTGAATGTAAAAATTACTATCACTTCCTACTGCTTTGTGCAATTCAGCTAACAACACTTTTGGGTAGGAAAATAGGTTTTACTTAGGAGCTTGTTAACACATTCAATTAAAATCTCGCTACTTATTCAATAGATCAAAATCACAATGCAAGTGAGGTTGATAAGTTGCTTTTTCTTTGCATTTCACGTACCTTAGCGTCTTTCTGGGAAGTTTTCTGCTGTTTCATTATATACTGTAGCATCAAAACTCATGGAAATTGAGGATTCAAAAGCTTTTAGGGAGAAATGTATGGTGATATCACCAAGTACTGTAAGTAAGAGTGGGTCAAATCCTACACAACAGCATTTGCAACTTCCACTGAAAGCAACTGGAAGGGCAAGGAGAAACTTTGGTGAACTTTAAGGGTATGCTGACAAGGCCTTTGAAAGGAGCTCTGATAGAGGAAAGCTGTTTGGACGAGGTGATCTTAGCTAAGAAAGGGAAATAGTTAAAACATAGCTCTTTCTCTTCAGGTAAAGTGAGCCAAGGTCCACTTCTTTTCCCCCCACATTCAAGAGAAATCTCTTCATTCTGACAGCCATTGCACAGAAAAATAACTCTCTGGTCTCTTCACGTTTAACTGCTAGTAGTCTAAAAAAAATACCCAATCAGATGGAGGATCCTTCTTTGTCAGAATTTCCTTTCATTTTTATAAAACTTTCACCTAACGACAAAATGTTTGTTTTTACAAGATGACTATGCAGTTGTAATAGTCAGTAAGACAGACCTTTAAAATTAGTGTTGAAAGTACTCAGCTGTGTCTGATTTTGCCCTTTGACTGCAAAATTCACTGACCAACCTTTTTCTTCTTTGTTAGATCCAATCATATATTGATATCTTTATCCCCTACTTTGGCAGTAAGGCATTTTCATCAGCTGCTTTAAAGGGCGCTAATAGTAGAGTCAAACTCATTTTCATCAAATTATGGGATTTTGGAAATATTACTCAATGGTTCATCCAATAATACTTCATTGATGTGAAAAATGAATCTTGACCCTGCTCTGTATCAGAGATACTAGATACTTAACACTTGCATTGTGTAACTGAGAGCTACAGATGGAAACATTATTTCCTCACTCCTATAACCCGCAATTAAATGTTCAGCTACAACTCTTTCAGCTTCAAGAGATAGCAGACTACTGTCCATCTGTGAAGGCAGAGATTTATGTAACTAAAAATGTTTAAGATCTGAGCAACCAAATTATAATTACCCAAATGACTTCCCTATCAATTAGCTGTCCCTTTGATCATCTGGCCACTGCAGACTTGGGTGATCAGCTCTTCTCTCCCTGCAGCAGCCTTTCTACTGCAATGCAGACAAACCCAAAGACCCTGCCTTGATCCTCTTCAAGTAGAAACCTTTGTACCTTGTTGGATGCATGGAATGATCTTGATTCCTAACTTTATTTGCTAATTTTGCTAAATACATGCTCATACATCAACTGCAGCAGTCTGATTGCTAAATTCAAACAAAACATAAAAGCTTATTATCCCATTCCTTGATTAACATACTAATGGACATATGCAGCACCCTTGACAGCATCCCTAGCTCTCTCTTGTCCATAAGCTTTTTTAGACAGTTTCCAATACAACTCTTTTGGGAATCAAATTCACTCTTTTTATTTATTCAGTTTGTCCTGTGTGCATCAGAGTGAGATTTATGTTTGTTTTTGGTTGTTTATGAAATCTCAATGCATGGGGAAGGGAAACTTGGTTGGGTGATGCCATTAGTATATATGTATATATATATATATACACTATTTTATTATAATTTATTACTCTACTGTTACATCTTCTTACTGTAGGGTGTTTAAATCATCATAAAAAATACATTTAAAACAAACAAATTAGACAAAATGCTGTATTGTGTGGTTTTAGCTGCCATAAGAAGAATTCTCTACATTTAAGGCTCTGAGTTAATTAAAAATTAATTATCAAATGGGAAATCACTGCAGAGTCACCACACTAAAACTATGTTTTCTTCATTGCCTGAGCCCCTGGAATGCCACCAGCTGTAAACCCAGAACTGTTTAAACAAGAATTGGACTAAGTGTTTTAAGTGGTGGGACGAGGGGTGATTCTATTTCATTTGAAAGTCAGAGATGTTGTTTTGGATGCTCAGGATTGATCAGAAATTGTCAACTCTGAGGGAAGGTGCTGCATTGTGAAAAGCTTCTCGGAGATGAAAGATACTGTTTCTTATGGATGGCAACGCTGAAGCTAGATGACCACCAAGACAGGTTTTATATATTATCACAGCTAAGTTTAGGAGGTGATGGTACTTTGTCTTAATACATCAGCATTTTAACAAGACCTCACCATACAAAACAACAATGTTCATAGCACACTATAAATCATCCTTAGCACTACAATAACTTTTCGTAGAGCGTCCCGATGGGTGTCAGATCTCAACAGAATACTTCATACATCTGAGACAGAAAGACTTGACTACCAGATTTCTTCTTGTCTGTTTATGTGAAGTGATGAATGAAATGTAATATCATTTCTGACCAGCTTATGTCACACAGAATTCATGTACTGAGTTTCTTCTTAAAAGCCTAGAATTTGCATTTTAATTGTAAACAAATATTCGTATTTTGTAGCAATTTCTGCAGTCTTTTTTTTTTCCCCTTGAAAGTATTGTTAATAATCTGTCAACATTGTTTTTTTCTTTTAATTAGGGTTTGGATTTGTGCAATAGAACATAAGAGAGGGATAAGAATTAAAAGTTTTAATTAGAGAAAACTGGAACCATTTACTAAGAAGATTTTGTCAAAAGAAAGCTGGTAAATGGTAACAGGCTATCACAAACAAGATGTGAGTATAACTCTTTAAAGGAGAAGCTATGGGAAAACTATAGGAATAGCTAAAAACCAGGATTTGGCATAATTCCCACTAATTTTCATGATAGTAAGGTTAGTTCTTAGCATTTTGTTTTCAAACATGTTGCAAATATTAATCCAGCCTCACAAGATCCTGCTGGCCTATCTGCAAGTTAATAGCTTGCATGAGCAGATATCACAGGACTGCAGGTAAATTGCTGACATTCCTGATCTCATCTTAGACTCAGAAAACCAACTTTCCCCTTCAGAGATTGTCTCTTCCTCAGAAGCACAGAGCCATTACCCTTCTACAAACTTTCTCTCACCTGTGTAGTTCATTCAGTTTGATTTGCAGTTAATCTTTCTTCTCTGCTTCTCATGCTCATCGTAGGCATGGCATGCTACTAGAGGCAATCATGTAAGGTCTGTGCAATTCTGGCATTTGACAGTTGTAATGAAAACACAACAAACTGTCACTCTTTAATAGCACCAGGTCTATTACTACAATTGCAACAGAGGCTGTTCGTAAAAGAAGCTGATTTATTTATATGCTTATAGTTTATACTGGGATTTGTGTGCTGTCAATTGAAATACAACTAAAAATGTTTAACACTACTTAGGTTTGTATCATACCACAACAGTCTACAAGCAGAGACATATAGATCTCTGAACAAAAGGCAGCCGTCACTGACAACAAAAGCACATTTGCCTTTTGCTACAGAAGAGAAGTAACCGATTCCAAACCATTCATGCTGAAGGAAACTGTATTCACTTCAACACCTCAAGACATTTGTAAATGCAGTTGAAAACCAGATGCAGGCTATTTCAGAAGTTTGATGACTGGCAAAGTCCTAGAAGTGACTATAAACTGCTGTTAGAGACCAGGGGGCACTGTGTTGGTCCTGTCTTTCATGCTACAGGGCAGGAGGACAGAAGTAAGAAGAGATCGAGGGGGAGAGGCTGGAAAAAAATGTATGGCTGTGCTCTGCCATAGATGGAAAATACCTGGGATAGGTATTGTAGAAGGATGTGGGCCTAGGACTCTGAAAGATAGAGAGAGGAATATAAGATGTGAATTGAAGCACTGTAGGAGGATTGGAGGGATGAAAGGCAGGAGTCAGTGAGAAAAGCTGCTGCTGCTGAATTCTCAAAGTAAGACAAGAATGCATCAGCCTCCTGGAAAGGGGGAAATGTAGGGTTTAACTACTGGAAAGCATGCAGAAACCAAGAAGATAGTGAGTCAGAAAGCTGCAAGTTCCTTATTCACCAAGGCCCAAGAGAAAAAGAGTTATTTCATAAGGATAAAAGAGTTCTTTCATAAGTATACATTGTACTAAAAACTAGGACAGTATCTTGCATCTTCATCCATCCTTCCTAAAATGCCAAGTTGCTGTAGTCTTCCCTGAAACCCAAAAGCATACCTTTCCTCTTCCTGAGCTAACCCAAGCTTTCCTTCCAGACCTCCCTCCGTTGCAAACCTTCCCAACCAGCTTTGCACTCCCCAGAGCTGCTTCCTGGCTCCCTGGCCTCTGTGCTCACCAAACCCCTGCCTCTGCCTCCTTGCTTTTCAGCCAGGTTTGGAAAGCCCTGGGTGCTGTTATCTCCTTCATGCCCTCTCTGCATTCCCTGGCAAGTCAGAGGACGTGAGCCGATTGCCAGGCTCGCTGGGATAAACCAGAAAAGGAGTTTTTTCACAGCCTCCTTGTTAACAAAGACAGGGAAATAAGTTTCTCACTTGCCAAGGCGTTGATTTTCACAATTCTTGTCACAATCTCATAGTTTAAAACTCCCAGCCTTCAGTTTGGTTGAAATAGGCCAACGGCTTTAAAAATTGTAAACTGACTGTTCAAGTGGAAAACCACTTGAAAAATGTATCTTGTGTTTTGGAGAGGAGTGCACTTCTCTTTTTTGACATTATTCTTAAGCTGTGCGTTATTGTGAGCGCACAACTGCACATACAATGTGTTCCTTTCAGGTTGAATTCCCACTCTGAATTATACATGAACAAAAATGAATGTCTGATGGCATTTCCATGAAACGTTGTCATGTCAAGTCCCAGCATTTCTGCTGCATATTTTTATACCTGCCTTGTGATTTTGGAGCTCGTGAGACACACAGCATTCGCTCTGATAGCTGTATTACTAGAGAGGACAGGAGCATCTCTGCAGGACTTGAGGACTGGAGGTTGACCTGAACACAAGGACGCAGACAAAGCTGGCTTCACATCCAGTAGAGATCAATGCAAGATATATAGCTTATTTTTATATATATCTATATGTATGTATATGAATATATATTAGTTCAGTACCACATAAAAAGCCTGGCCCAGCTGAACAGCACAACTGGAGCAGATAAGCAGATTGAAGTCTGCACAGACTTTCTGTCTATTGACAGACTATTTTTAAACCACCTCCTGTATTCCCACAGTGCAGTTTAGTTTCACGGATACTTGCTGCACCTGCTAACAGACACAGAGGAGCTGGATGCCAGTTGTTTTGCTGCTCCTCCTCTTAAGCAGCACACATCATTATCTATATGGCTCCAGCATCCTTTATCAGTGCTGCTGCTGCTTTCTCCTACGTGGCAGTGCCACCTGGTCCCGTGGCAAGGTGATAGACAGTAACAGCCTGCCTAAGAGGAAAGGCAGAAGAGAGAAGGTGAATGTGAAAAAATAGAGGAGGGAAAAAAAAGCATAGAGATAGTCACAAATATATTTATAGTCTTATGGGACTTATTTGCATTGCAGCCGAAGAGGATAATATACCCCTTCCTCTCCTCTCTCGTTACTCACTTCTCATGCAGTTTCTTCCATGTCTTTCAAGCCTGCTAAGAAGGACAGAGAACAAGGTCACTTTTTCCTTGGCCAGGAGAAAAGCTGATGCACGGAGCTTCTGGCTGGCTCCTGCCTGCAAATAGAGTACTCTAAATCTGCAATGCATGCACTTTCCCTAGGGATGGGAAACTTCACAATTGTTTTGCATTTGCAAACTATGATGCAAGGCTTTAGCGAGATGCAATGAACGTGACAATTCCAGAGCCCTGAATTATAGAAAGGAGCCTCAAGTCTACGTCCAGATCTATGTGTAAATGAAATTATATACTGAATAATTGCTGCCTACCTGTTTCCTAACAGAATCTAAACCCAAGCTGTACTACTGCTTTATCTCAGAAAACATTTAAAAACCTATTACTTTAAGTAGTCATTCCCATTCAGCTATTAGAGAAAATGGATGGGCCGGGGGTCCCCTGCTGAAGGTATTATTCCCTTGGGTGTAGATGTTGTTACTATACTCTTTATTTTGTTTGTACTAGAATAAAATAACCTCTGGCATCCAGGTCTATTCTACATTGTAAATACTCAGAAGAAAACGATTAAATTCTGAGTAATTGTTGTACGCAAAAATGTAAACCTTGTGCTAATAATATCCTTGGGACTCTTCTGATCAAAGAGGCTGAGTGG
Organism: Urocolius indicus; assembly: GCA_013401255.1. Lineage (NCBI taxonomy): Eukaryota > Metazoa > Chordata > Aves > Coliiformes > Coliidae > Urocolius > Urocolius indicus. Next base: position 141,475 of record WBNH01002991.1, on the reverse strand, counting down.
TAATGGCTTCAGCCCAGGTTTTGGTTCTTTACTTTTGACAAGCATTTTCATTAGTACTCACATAGGACCGAAGCTGAGCAGGAAACTGGAGACTTACAGTGACGTTACTACTTTGTGAAATTTCAGGATATTTGTAGTTCAAGTGTCCTCATCTATTACGTTACCAAAAAAAAAAAACCCCTCACAGAAATACTACTGAAAGGCATATTGGTTTTAACTGTGGGTAAGTGGATTTTTACTTTGACAGAAGACAGCATAGGTAGCAGTTGCAGTGCTTGAGCAGCCTGGAATAAGTGGCTTTTTCTCAACTCTGTGGGCCTTTTGGTTCGTATTACTTTCTTCCATTGCTACACAGCATGTTTTTGTTTATTAAGACTGAAGTGACATAGCCGTTATGTTCCTCTTGATTGCAACCCATTGCCTTTTATGTATTTATGTTTACATCTTTTTTGGCCTTTATTCAAGCTTGCTAAGAACAAGTAATTATTCTTATAAGGAGATAAATATAAAATACCATTTGCAAGTAGAAAACACATTGCTATGATAATCATTGTCATTCTGTCTTAATCCTTAGCACTGTGAATTTCCACTTGTGCAATCTGTAGTGATACTGCTGTGAATTAGGTACATATTTATCACCAGATTATTAGCAAAAATAGTGTCACATTAATCTCATTGAGCTTTACATAGTGTGAATCTGGGACAGAATTTAAGAAACCAGAGTTAGGATAATTTTGACTGAGTGATAAGATACTTTAAGGGGTGGAGGCAACACAGTTTGGGATGGTATATTTGGCAGAATAACAATTGCAGCTTGCTGATGACTTTTTCAAATCATCAATAAAATATTGTGCTTTCTCTCTGCTTCTCTGTCACACAAATATGTTATCTTGATCTTTATAAGACACCCAGGAGAAATGCTTTTAGAGGAAAGAATTAAAATACACCTCATTTGTTAAGGTTTATATGCCACAGTGCTCTTGTTAGAAAAGGTACTACCATGCAGTGGTAGTTGTAGAGCCCTGTGCAGAAAGAACTATGTTTTCAAATCAGGCTGTAAACCTACACAGAGGACAGGAGCAGCAAACCATTTGTCATTTACGTGTCATTCTTTTGTCATCCCCCTCATTTGAATTCAACCTTAATTCTTCTTGTACACACATTGTAAGGGTACATTGGGGAATTACATATACTAACCTGGGCTACTGCTGCAAATTATTTTGTGCAGAATAACCATTTTCAAGTAGAAACTGTGACTTCTGAACGTCATTTAATGAGTATAAGAATTTTAATAGAAAGAATAAGAGACCAACATATTTCTTGGTAAGACTAGAGAAGCCTTCAGCATTCACGATTCTCTGAAAAAAATCCTACACAAATAATTCAATGATTTTAGGAATCATTTTTTTTTCCCAAAATAATGCAATTTCCTTATGAATACACACTTCATGCTTAGGTTGAAAATTTCAGAAGCATTTGAATACAGTGTTCACATATTGCAAGTATTCTTTTTTTTTGCTGAACAAAGTATTACTCTCTCTCTTTTTTTAAGCTGGTATGGTTGGCTTCTTTTCATCTAGCTACATCTGTTACTTTTTATAAATAAGCCTTTTCTCCCCCAAAGAATCAAGCAGAACTTCTTCCAAGCTTTCTATTCTCAAGTGTAACTTCAGAAGTGCAGAAATAATAGCTTTAATACTTGGCCTTTATTGGCTAATTCAACAGCTTTATGTACTGTAACTGAGAAAGGTAAATGTAAGGGGGATTATAAGGCAAAGGGAAAAACTTTTTCTTGTGATTCTAACCCCAAACAACTTCTCTGCAAAAGTCCATCTAGCCAAAGACCTGGCCTCTGCTGGGAACTCAGAGTCAGTGCTTGGGAAAAATACTGGAAATAGATCTGTTGGAGGGACTGGGGGTGTGTGCCCTCTCTTTTGGGAAATTACTGTAAGAGTGATGGAGCACTGGAACAAGCTGTCCAGGGAAGGTGTGGAATCTCCTTCTCTGGACGTTTCCAAGCGTGCCTGGATACATCCCTGTGTGACCTGATCTAGGTGGAACTGCTTTGGCAGGTGGGTTGGACAAGATGATCTCTTAATGTCCCTTCTAACCCCTGCCATCTGTGACTAGCACCTTCCAGAGTCATGTTATGTTTGCATCACTCTTTTCTGCTTAGTTTTATGTGTTTTTTTCACTCGTTTTGCAATATTTTACCTTTTTTCCTTCAAATCAATGTGGCTATGATCGTGTCTATTAATTGTCTGCTCCTAGTAAAGGAATCAATGGTTATAACATGAACAGACGAAAAAAAAAGACCAGTATTAAATGTCTTAAACTTCTTCAGAGCTGAAGAATCTATATCCTCCATCAGACTTCCTGTGTTAAGACTTGAGACTGCTCATCCTGATAGATGGAGTTTACAGAGCGAGATCAGGCCTCGTGCTCTGCACTGGTGTCATCCCTGAGGTCAGGAAGGATTTGTGGAAGGCTCCAGAGGAGCTGGCAGAGCCAGAGTAAAAATCTTCCTCCTCCATTTGCCCTGGTGTCACTTGTGAGAGGGGATTTTAGCAGCCCTCAGAAGGATTGCTATCATAACTTACTACTCCTGTCTAATTCCGGGGCCGACGCAGAGTAGATCTGACTCTTTCCAATAAAGTAAGCAACAGCTGACAGCTGTTTTGACAAACAGTCACCTATTTTGCCATTTTCTTTAAGATTCTTAGCAATACTAAAAGTCCCCCTATGATTAGCTATGGTTTATCACACAAAAAAGACATAGTTTATTTATTTTTTCTTCCACTTACTAACTACTCCTGAAGGCTGTAAATCTCAGATTATTTAGTGGCACACATCCAGAGTCTATAATAGAGAGCAGCATAAATTCACTGGGGTTACACAGTAAAAAATCCTTCAAGAATGAAAGGTAGTTAATATCAATGACCTGAATTCAAAAGTAAAAGTGTAATCTAACAAAATAATCATATAGTAAGAAATGCCAGTGTAGCCACGCCAGTTTTGTTCCTCAGCAAGCACATTTGCTCTTAGCAAGTGCTGTTTATGACATCTCTGTAATGTAGAAGGTTTGCAGTGAGGTCAGCAAAATTCATCCATCAAATTCAACTCTTATTAACACAACATTCTGAAACATCCAAGTTTTATTATTTGTTGTCAAAACCATTTTTCTCTGACTTCAGATAAAGCAATTTATTGAATTAAATGATCTAAATCAGTTTTGAAAACATCTCTCTGCTTTATGGTGTTGTAATACTTATAATCTTTTTTTCTTTCATATTGCACAGAAAACACGTTTCATTTGAAATATAAAACAAAGAACAAAACAGTCTAAGGAAAATTCAATCTGCCATTCACCCTATGACTCATATTTTTCCTTTACTGCTGTCAAATATGTCAACCACTCATGTGAATAATGTAATCCCGCATTTGGAATATGCTGATGGCTGGACATAAGGACTCCAGTGGGAGTCCTGCTTCTGCTCTGAACCCAAGAGTTTATTATCTCTTTCTGGTCTTCGTTATTTTATTTTCCTTGAAGATGGTGGGAAATGATGTTGATATCAAATAAGCATCAACTTGTAAAGACAGAAAACATTTTATTTTTATCCAATAGAAATTTACACCATCAGAACTGCGAAAGTGGCTAGAAAATGAACGTGATTGTGACAGTTAAAGCAATAGAGATATAGCCCTCTTCACCGAATCCTTGTGAGCATAAGAAACCTCATATCAATAAGGACAACTAAAATTCTAAAATGCAAGTTTCCAACTTGTATGATATAAAAAGTTGGATAAAAATCTTTCAGGAATAGACATTGGAGAGTAAATTCACAAAACGTTTTGATTTTAGTTTGATCAACCCAAGTAGCACCCATCATTAGCTGCTAGTGCAAACAGTGCATTATATTTTCCTATGAATTATGTAGGCAAAGGAAACTGTAAGTTGATATTTTGTGTTATCTTCAAGGCTTTTAATTTCTGATGATATGTACACTGATCTAAGAGCTACCTCTCCTAAGTAAACCACACTTTTGATCTTTATAGGTTTAGAAGCCTCTCTTTTTTGAAGATTATCTTTTATATTCCAAGTGAGTTGAAAAGGTGTCTTTTTCATGAGAAGCAGTTAGTCCTGTGCTTTGAAACTCTAGATGTATACTAAGCAACAGAAATGGCTATATATTAATGTTTGCATTCTTTATTAGTTGGGATTTTGATGGAATTTCAGTGTGCCAAACTAAAAATGAAGAATTAATATGCATGGAGTTGTAAATTTAATTAGCCAGTATTATCCATTAGGCACACTCAGTAGGACTCTGGTATGAATTTCCATTTAGTATATCTGCTGAAGTGTTGGGCAAAATGCAAGATGAATATTCAATTTTAAAAATGAAATTAATAAAATATTCAGATTTTTCCTCCAGTAATCTACAAGAACCAGTAATAGAGGTAAATATTTCTTTGCTGTAACACTTAAAGTGGTAATGATTAGTTTTGAACAAGTAGGGTGTGATTCTGTAATTCTCCCAACTACCTGGTATTAAATGTAAACTAATTTCTAGATTTTGATCTCAGGGTGGAGAATTTTTTACTATTTTATTATGGGCACAGTACTACTGAGCACGCTTTTTCTCTCTTATAAAGCACTCTTCAAACAGTTACTCTGGTCAGCTTGCAGAGTTACTTATCAATCAGTCTAAGAAGTGAGACATAGAATATTTACATTCCAACTTCTGGTCGTTCTTCTTTTATTTAAGGATTGCTCCCTGTATTATAATTTAGATCAGCCTTCCACCATTTCCCTTTGAAAAATGAAGTAAACATTGATGGTTGTTAAAAAAAACAAACGCTCTTCCCTTATATTGTAAATGTGGGCTGGAAGTTCAGCCGTTGGAAAACTGAACTTGATGGAGTGCTTTCACTCTAAAGTCATGTTTCTTCAGCAAGCTGAAGGTGAAGACAAGATGATATATACATTTCATTAATCTTTACCAAGGTTTTAGGTTTTTTCAGAAGTAAAGGGTACCCTTCTCCTTTTATGTCCCAATGTGTGTGTGAGAATGGAAAAAAAGGAACAGAAGTGAGAAAATATGACTGTGTCTCCTTTCCTGGCTAGGTGTGGTGGTTTAACCCTGTCTGTGTGCCAGGTGCTCACCAAGTCGTTCTTGTATTCTGTGTAGTTTTGTCCAGCATGATCCAAAAGTGATCTGAAAGTAATTTTCTTTGTCACTATGTCACGAGAATACTCGAGAATTCATCAACATCACCTTACTTAACTCTTCAATATATCAGTTTTTGGTAGATCCAAAATACATCATCAGAGAGTACCAACTTGAAATAGAGAGCCTGTTCTGAAATTCAAGTCTGTGAAAGTATAATCAGATTATATTTTAAATCTGCCCCCTACCTGCATTCAGCACAGTCAAGAAAAAACACCTGCTGCTTTTTTTAAATAGAAGCACATCTCTGCTCTTTTTTCAGTGTGAGCCAGTAAGAGAAACTGAGCTATTCATGCGTCACCAAGAAAACAGATAAATTACAGTTATAGGGAATTCTGCACTTAGTTACTGGCAAAAAGTAATAATTTGTATAATAAGGTGATATTTATGTTGAGTAGCCACAGGGTAGCACACATTATACAGTTTAAAATATTGACTTTACAGAATTAATTTTGGAAAGTGCTCACTGGTGTCCAAGTACAAACTAACATTTAGAGAAATGTAGATAAGGAGTTGGTAGGGAAATCTATTTTGTGCTATTGAGGTTCCTAGAGTAAAAAACACACTATCTGTCCTTAATACAAGGGCTTTAAATTATGTAACCAGCACATCTTATATTTTAGTAATTGTTGAACTCAAACCAAAACATCATCTTATAACAAAAGATAGTTGTCTTATTAGAAGATTATTCTTTTAGTGATATACTCTGGGAAAATATTTTACCACAAAGAGAAAATGGAAGCAAAATATAGTAAAAAGAGTTTTGAATTGATGTCATAGTGTTTTAAATAACATTTCTGTGGAGGTTTTTTAAGCTCAAATACCAATTAAATACAGGTCTGTACAAGAAAGCTATCAAAATCAAATAGTAAAGAAAAAATATATTGTTAATAGTTATTAGGGATTTCTCTTTCTTGGTTTGGAATCCACTGGCAAAAAGGAGGCTGTATAGGTAGCAGCTTTTCCCAGTAAAAGGCAGGCATGGACACCCATCTCATCTTGCCTGCGCTTGAGCTGGTTGTTCCTTGTTTTAGCAAGCAAATATTGCCTGGCCCGGGTTACCTTTGAAGTACTCTCTTATCATTCAGGCTTTTTTGTGTTCATTATATAATTTAGGCTAGTGAACTTGTATTCTAGAAACAAAAATTAGACTTAACAGTAAGTTCTGTGTTCCATGTATATGATGTGGTTCCTCTTGCTCAGGACATGACTCTGAGTGTGCCGTTGCAAACCCTTCTGTCTCATTCCCACAGCAAGTCCTGATCCACTCTCTGGAGGATTGCTGGTAGAACTAATGTGTGGGCCTAATGTTAGCAACTGTGCAACAGACAGCATTTTGATTTACTGCTCTTTTATTCTGCAAAATGATTTCCAAGTCTTTCAAATGGTAGGAAGAGATTTAAATAATCTGGGAATGTATTTCCCAGTTTTATTCTACTCTTATTTTGTGTAGTGCTTCAAAATCAGACTTGAAAGGCTGCCCAGATGGGTTGTGGAGTCTCCTTCTCTGGGGACATTCAAACCTACCTAGAGTAGTTCCTGTGTGACCTACTCCAGGTGGTCCTGCTCTGGAAAGGGGGTTGGACTGGATGAGCTTTCGAGGTCCCTTCCAACCCTTAAGATTCTGTGATTCTCTGTGAAAAGATACCTTTTAACAACTTAGAAGTAACAGATGTGTTCAATATAGAACTACCTGCTTCTTCTTGGATAGATAAGGTATTTGTTCCAGGATTTCATGTTTCAAGTGTGAAATACGAATGTTCATATTTAGAGAGATCTTACTCTGCATAAAAGGCACCTAATCAAAATTGAGCAAGTTGTTAGAAAAACAGGGCCTGAGTGTAAAATAGTGCCAATTGCATAAATGAAGAAATGATGAAATGTGTAGACAACATATAGTTAGGGTAAGATCCTTAGGACAGTAGCTAAACAGTTAAGGGGCTTGGTGTTCGGCATGTCTGAAATACACAGGGAAAAAAAAAAACAATAACAGCTTGCAACGAGGAGCATAACAGTTGTCATCAAGATGAGTGACAATCATCACCAAGATACAGAAAAGAGCCACTCTGCAGGAATTGTGCAGCTCTGTGGCTTTGCAGGTGGGCTCAGCACCAGCTCCTGTCTCTGCCAATTTGCTATTCTCTCAAGGTTTGCCTTTGCACAGCTCCCAGAGGAACAAAACTGTCATACAGAGCATTTCCACTGTCCTAAAACTGAAAATTCTAAGAGATTCCTATGAGAGTTGTTGGTGTTCTTTAGGATATGCTCATGTCATCAGGAGACACTGGAGCAAGTATTAGTACACTGTAGGGTACTAAGCCATTGCCTGTATGTATGTAAAATAAAGCCTTTACCGGCATCATTTTTTTCTGACCATTCAAGTTGCCTTTTCTATCCTTTAAATCTCCTTTCTTCCTAGTCCTAATCCACCTCTTCCTCAACCTCTTATGTCCATTTTCCAGAAACTTATCCAACTTCTAGTTTTTCTTAGGGTTGTGAGAATATTTCGACTACCACCTGCTGCTGTTTGGTGGATGCCACTTTCCCATTCCAGCCATGAAGGGTAGGGGTTTCTGATAGAGAACAAAAACTATACTGTGATCTTAATCTCATAATTTAACATTGAAATAACATCTATTTTGGAAAATACATGAGCTGTCTGACTTGCTTCATGAGATAGTTTCCAATGCAGAACGTTCAAGATCTCTGATGTTAATAGTAAAAGCTCAGGAGCTTCCAGACTTCCTAACAGAGGGAAGTTGCTGACTGGGAAATCACACTTTCTATATAACTTCTGATTAAAAAACTTCAATTGTACAGAGTTGGAGAGAAGTAGATTGATACTACTAATAAACATTGATCTAACAATAAATTTGCACAGTAAGTGACTGAAGAGTTACTGAGAGGAGTAGTTTTCACACTAGAACTCAAACCGTGTACTAGATCTCCCCGGGGAACAGTCTCCTTTTTTTCTTCAACAATAATTATTATTCTGTGACACAGATCAGGTCTTAGAGTGTGGTCTTAGATTTCAATAAATGATGTTTCAGCAAGCAAACGACAATCTATAGAAAAAATGAGATGATCAAAACAAGTGGAAATTGGTGAGCACATGAACCAGCATGCATGCACAAGTTGTTATCTATGTGGGGAGTGATTTTAATTTTTCATGCCATTTTTTGAATACATGGGCTGATATATGGAGGTGAAATGGTTCTCTATCAGCTGGCTTTGTTCTGAAGCAGAAGAGCAGACCTTGTGCATTTGATTGAGTACATAGAGCACAAGAAGAAGTGAAATAGTGATAGTCACCTATTATTTTCTGGATTTTTTTCTCTGCTACCTATTTGCTGTGTGAATATGTCTCCAAACTCCAAGGAATTAGATCTCCTTCTGTAGTCTTATCTTTTTAACTGGAGGGCACTTGGTCATGATTGATCTTAGTTTGACATTAATGATTGAGTTGGACAGATATATTCAATTCACCTTAGAAGTTTCCTCTGATTTAGAAGCTTTTTTAGCAGATGCAGAATATTCTTAATCTTTAAATGTGTATTCAACTAGAACTTACAGTGTTTTTGTAAATACTGTTCTTCACATCAGTTTTGTGTATAATTGTTTCCTGATTTCTTGTTGATCTTCACAAAAAAAAACCTGTAAATGTATTGTTTGTGGCAGGATTCAGATATAAGAAAACAAAAGTTCTTGAAATATATGTTATGTGAAGAGAGTTTGTGAGTTTCACAACAGTCTTAAAGGTTTTTAACAGATGATATCTGATTTTTAAAAGGAAATTTTTATTTTGCAACTTGATCATTTATGTTTCTTTTTTTTTTCAATGTAATCATATTATTTTAATAGAAAACATAAATTTTATCAAGAGGAAACATTTCACAGTTAGATTTTATATAATCAGGTAGAAATATCCATGAAGTAATCTCCACTGCTCCATGGATGAAGCAGTGGCTATCACTGAAGTGCAGGCCTCTATCAGTTAGCCTGGTAATTCAGTGGTCTGAGGGCTGCTCTTATTTTGGATGCCCTGGAGACTTAACAGTATATTTTAGAAGTATCTCCATTTACATAGGAGCAAAGGTGGTGAAATAGATGAAAACTGGAGTGGGAAAAAATGTTACATAGATATTTACCCGCAAAAAAATTGTAATGAGAAAGCAGAGAATCTTAAAGGAAAGGACATGCACAGCAGACAGCAGAACATAATTCATGATATGAAAAATACAATAGAGCATAAACCTGCTTTCTTCCATGTTTTTCTGTTCAGAGTCCATCCTTGAGAAGTGTCTAGACCTTTCCAGCTGTTCCTGTGCTTTCTGTCTGAGATCTTATTAATTCTGATACCATTCATTCCTGTTGCTTTTCTGAGATATTCAGTGGTGGCTTTCACTCAGTCTTTCATTCTGTTTTAATATGTCATTTTGTTATTCTCTTGGTCTTACTTCAATGGGTTTTGTTCCTGTAACACTTTAGTGGATTTTTTTTTACCACATTAATTCTTCCTTAGTTCAAGTCAATGCTGAGAGTAGAATAATTCTGTCATTATTACAGTTCTTATTTGTTTGCCTTTTTTTGTTAGTGGTTTTCTGCGGAGAGCACAAAACACTGAGTTTTAGATGTCTCGAGTGCAGGATAATCACTTGAAAAAAAACATTCATGAAAAAGCTTTATAGAAATGCTTTAAAAACTCAGAAGATATGGTAGCCCAAATGATTTGATAATAGGCTCACAGAAAGTCAAAATAATAAGAGAATCTAGAAGTTATACCTACAAAGCATAGAAGGTTAGAAAGTGAAAAGAAAAATATAATTATTTACTGGAATGTAAAATTATTAAATAAAGAAGTTCTGAATCACAGAGCTGGAGAGAGAGGAGATAGAAACTGATCACAGAAATGTTGTATGTATAAGTGGGAAATAAATAAAGAATTGTTAACCAGTTAGAGTTAGAAAGTACCCTGGACAAAATGTTTCTTTTTTTTTTTCTTTCCATTTTTAATGGAGTAACTGAAGAAATAAGTAACTCTGCTGGTCCCCCTAGTGTTCAGAGAGCCCAGGATGGAGAGAATGCAACAGGGCAGATGAAACTTAAACAAGTTGTGCAGTTGAAGAAGAGCAGGATGTCAAAACACAAGGTAGAAGGTGTTCAGAGCTAGAAATAAAGTGTCTCAGAGAGATGTGAGTGGGAGATGTACTGGCAAGAGATAAAGAGTCTGAGATTTGAGACAGAACTTTCCTTGGTGACATTGAAAACACTCTGTTAGGCGTTTGGAAGTAATTCGCTGTATTGATTCTGTGCTCAGCGTGGAAATGATTATTGTGTTTGTGCACCAGCTACTAAACATGCTAAGCTGTTTTATCAGCAACTTCTAGTTTTAATATTCTGAACGATAGCCTTTGGCCGCTGTAGTCCCATGCAGAGAAAGGAATTCTAATCCCCCCTTGTACCTGATTTGATTTTGTTAACACATTTCCTCTCTGACTGACAGTCTCCATCCATTAAGTTATGAAACCCAGATTAACCCCAGGCTCTGTATTCGGTGTCATTCCTTGTCAGGGTCAGAGTAAACTTGCCCAAATTATGCCATTGGCTTTGGTTTCTTTTTTTCCTTTACAGATCTTATTGTTTCAAGTAAGGACTGAACTGTTTTTCTCATCTAAAACATTGTTTTGAAATGCTTAAATGGTTGCTTACAAACAGCTTTAATGAGATCACATCTCAGGTTTATTGATACTCGCTGTAGAATTGAGAATGGTGGCCAGTTTGGGAAGAGCCTGTGGATATCCGCACGTGTTTGTTTCCTGCAGTGGAGACACCGAGTTCTCCTGCTTCTGCACAATAAAACCAATACAGCTATGAAGAGCTTCTGCAGCATTACTCAGCCAATTTTGCAGCCTTTTCTATTCACAAGGAGAAAAAAAAAAAGAAAATCCAACTTCTAAATTCTCTAAATGAGGTCTACCTCTCTTTCTTTAAAAGAAAATAGAAAGCTTGTTGCCTGGTAGAGCTCAGCTGGGGCCTGTTACCTGAGAGTGATTAGGAGAACATGCTTTCTGCCCACTCTTTTCTCAGTCAGGGAGCACTTCTCTTTCCTTTGGAAAAAAAAAAAAAAAAAAAAAAAAAAGATGGGACAAAGCTATTGTTGCTGACCAGCATTTCTCAATCAGGTCATCTTCTCTCTTTTTTAAAATCTAAAGACGAATATTGCAGCTGCTGCCAGTTGTTCTTCTTGAAAGGCTCTTTGAATGTCATCTCATTAAAGAAAAAAAAAAAGAAAAAGAATTTATCTAGGGATATAGTCACTCTTGTAAGAGATCATGAAAATACATTAGCTCTTTATCTTTCAGCTATAATTGTCATTTTACCAGATCTCTCAACTTGGGATTTTTGTTGTTGTTCTGTTCTTTTCTCTTTTTTCCTAGTTTTCAGTTGCTTTTCCACAGATTTTTATCAATGTCCACCTTTTAGATTAGCTGTCTTCATCTTTGAAGAACGAGATTAAATAATCTGGACTTTAATTCAATCAATTAAATATGGAATTAAATTATAGATATAGCTAATACCTACTTGCCTATCAGTGTACACAGCATATGTCCATGGAGCTTGGGAAAATGCAACCAAAGATGAATTCTCAAAGTATGGGAGACATCAGTGTCTCAAATATGGACTTGATACATTGATGGAGATTTTTTGTTTGCAGTTTTGAATTGTGGTTTGGGTATAAATAGCCACATTTTACTAGTCCATATGGTGCAGTAGTCCATTGTATTAGTCTGTTGACCAGCCTGACACTGCAATATTTGAACTTTTGTGCCTCCTGTGTTAACTCTTTCAGTGAAAGCAGGAATATTGAGTTCAGTGTAGCGTTTCCCATATGGTTATGCCTCCTTTAGTTAATTTACTTTGTGAATGCTGGTTGTGAGTTAAGCCAGTCATTTGCTATTTCTGTGAGCTCTGTTTTCTTGACACTAATGCATTATTGTTGCTAGCAAGAAAATTTTTATGTGAGCAGTTTTATACAGAAGGTTGATAGTGAGTTCCTTGAATTTTTCAGATACATTTTCAAGAGTGACTATAAATTTTTCATATGTAGAAGATAAAGTACACAGCAGACAACCATCCCGTTACAAATAGTACCATCTGAAAATGTGAAGTTATGGTTGTTATATTTTAAACCACGTGATTTTCTGCTGATTTGGAAACAGCACTGATGGTGGGGATGCGTGCGCGTGCTCGTGGAAAGCAGAGACACCTCTGAAAGCTCCTTTAAGTCATCCTCCTGTTAACACTGGAATAGCTGTGGGAAATTGTAATACACTACAGCTGCAGCTACCCACGTGAAGCACAGGAGTGGTCCTTTTTGCAACAGCAACAGTTTCCTGTGCTAGAGATCTATTCTGCTAATGAAAAAGTCAGGGCATTTACATACTCGCTATTTCCTAAACAACCTTTCTTCTTCTGACTTCACCAGTGTGCCTAACGCTACATAGACTTCATGACCTTCCTGTGCTGCCTTCTTGATGTTTGACAATGCAGATCCCAGTTCATCAGGCTGCACGAATTGTGGAGCAGCAGTAGGAAAAGAGCAACTCGACGCAGCGGTATCAGCCTCATTAGCAGCAATAATGGGCTCTTAGCGCGCTCTTGATTCTCGCATGATTTTAATGGCACAGCTTTCTCTGTCAGGTGGGTTTTTTTTGTACGGAGAAAGCGTGAAGTCAGAGAACTTTTGTAGCCAATAAAATATGGAGGGTTGCAGATATACAATTCTTATTCTCAAGGTGTAGTTCTCTTTGTTCTGGAGAGCAGGCCATTGTCAATAAAAAAAAAAAAGTGTTTGATGGGAGATTTTCATCAGGAAACTGAATTTGAAATATTCAGGTCAGGAAGAGCACACTGTGATAGTCAGCATTTGGTTTGAACATCTGAACACTGGAAGGGTTTTTGGAGGTGCTGCTTGAAAGGAAGTAAATCTCTGATCCTGGATGGTCTCTCAATTTATTAAAACCCTGAATGAACTAATAAAGGCGCTTCAGAGAGCATTAGACATTGTAAAAAGTCAGTAAAAATAATACCGGCCCATTAAAAGTTCTCCATATGAACTTTTGGAACTAGTTTTGGATGTAGTTGTATTTTTCTGATACTTAAGCCTGGTAGGCAGCTGGGGTCTGCAGAACAATTGGTTCTTACTGGTTGACACGTTGCTGGATTTTGCTGGTGTGATTTTAATTGGGAGCCTTGTTAGTAGTTGTTACGTCAGGATATAATGCCAGGTTTGTTCTCATTTATATTGAAATAAAGATGTGGTTTTGCATTTAAACGATGAAGTCTGAATTTGAGCATAGCTCTGCTTGATACTGTGCCGCATTCTCACAAGAACATTGCACCTGGACGCGTTGCTGTGTGACCTGATCTAGGTAGACCTGCTTGAGAAGGGCAATTGGACTAAATGATCTTTAGAGGTCCCTTCCAACCCCTACCATTCTGTGATTCTGTGACATTCTGTGACTGTCTTTCCATTTTATCCTTACTCCAAGAAACCAATATTATTACTGTGATTAGCATTTTGTTTACATACATTGGGATAAATCCTAGAGGCTACCCAAGGTCTCCTTCCCAATCAGCCAAGAGGATCAGAACAGGGCAGTAACTAATGGTAGTAGAGATTTAATTCTTCACGGTCCCAGTTTTCATGCCTGTGTGGCTTTCATGCAACCTACAGTCCTTGTTAGACAAAAGAAGAGCTCTACTAAGAAAGAAGTAGTGTAGGAAGATGTGATTCCTCACTAAAAATGGTGGGATCCCAAACCTTATATATCCTTTACCTATTGTTCAGTAAAGTGAAGAAGGGGAAGTAGTAGTTTTCTCCTGTGTGTATGAGTATAGAAATCACATAAGCTGTTGCAATCTAACCTCACAGTGAACAGACACAATCTTAATACCACATCTGCAAAGTGTAAAGGTATATCCATTTGCTCAGCACAGTATTTCTCTCTTCATGGTTTCAGTGCCTGGATCTCCTCACACTTACCCATACAGTTGGTTTTCATACCAACCATGCCAAAAGCAAAGAAGTTGATTATCTCTCATTTTGATTGACTTAAACATCAGAGTCAAGGGATGTAGGAATCCTATGTCAATCTTAGGCTATGAAAGTATTTCTTTATACAAAAGATAACCATTATTAACTTCAGTAAACATAGATCAGTGTAGAACAAAAACCTTGCTAGGTTTGACATTTTTAATAAATGCTAAAATAAACCCCCAACTTTGTATTGGGGGGGACTTCTAGGAGGATCATAGTTGTGCTTTATTAATACAGCAAATTGTGTGTGAAAGCAAGCTAGAAATTATATTTCTTCATTAATTTCTTCAAGCTTCTTTATAAAGTGTAAATCTTCTTTGGTTGTACTATAAACTATTAAAACATTGTATTTCCCACCCTGCAGAAAGAGTAGGGAATGGGATATGCTGACACTACTTAATTTACATGACTCTTTTCTTACTAATTTAACAATTCAGGATTGTTTTTTTCCCCCATGATTTATAGTAATGGTCATGTACATGAAATGAGTCTGAAGCATTATGATGTAACTATAGAAATTTTTCATATTCCAACAGCTAACACCCTGCAGCTCATCCACAGCCTGTAGCTGAATCACTTGCTGCAGTGACAAGTAGAGCAAATGGAAGTGAAATAAAATGTAAAATAAAAGCAGTTATTTGCTACAGTTGACAAAATGACCTAAAGTTAGTATCACTTCTAGGTCCCACAACAACTTTTATGTCCCGTGAAAAAACAATTATTGATTTCTGTGTAAATATTCCATGGGATTTTACTTTTTAACCAATAACCAGATATGATACTCCAAAATCTGAATGTAGTCTAAAGCCTCTCAGCTCTACTAAGAAAAGTACATGTCATAGTCTCTGTCCTGAAAAGCCTGTTTTCAACTGATTCTGCCATAAAGTCTTGTGATGGGTTCGAGGCTTGTAAAATATGTCTAAGGTGGCTTCATATTAGCTCGCTAACATGCTGATATCCAAGCACCTGGGCCAGAAGAATGTGTCAGAAGCTGGAACCTGTCACTCCCCTGTAATTCTGGGCAGGTTTTGGTGCTGTCATCAGCTGCCACACTCTGCATAGCCTTACAGCCAGGATGGAGATGGGTATTGCCTGAGCTGAAGTAATCAGCCTGGGCTGAGCACTGTCAGCCTCTAGGGAATTTTCAAAAGGATTTGCTCTAGTCTGCTTTTGCTGTCTCATCTCTTTCAGTGGGTGCATGAATGCTTTGGAGGAAGGCAGGCAGCTGGTGAGAAATCATTTCTACATCCATCATACCAAGTTGTATGTGTGTAAGAATACGTGTAAATAGTTCTAGGGGTGTTGTTGACCTGTAAAAACATAGATACAGATGAAACCCTTGCATGAGTAGATGTGCTCACATCTGTTTATTACCTGCATCATCTGTGGGAAATGGTTGTAAGTTTCCTCCTTTTGTTAAGTTATCTTTTTGGTACAAATGTTTGCTTTGTTTGCTTTGTGGGTTTTTTTTTTCTTACGGAGTAGCAGTGTGGTGTACAGCACTGGTCTCTTGCTCTTTGATTTCTAGATTTATTTCTTTAGATCAGACCCACTGTTTCTTAGATATCTGTCACATTCTTGTAATAATGAGATTTTTCACACAAGCCCCAAGCCTAACTGCATCCAGTTCAAAATGTTCTCCAAACCCATTCAAGATTCATTTAAAATAGGAAAAGGAATATGAAATGGAAAAAAGGAATATGTGACAGCACCATGCAAATTGTAGTAGTACTGGAAATAGGGCTTAGATAGTCGTGCAGCTTTTGCTGCAACTTGTGACATCCTTCACAGAAATGTCACCTTTAGGATGCTATTTTGGGCAATGATGTTTCAGCATGGGATTTTAAGGGTAACAGTGGGGACTGGATATATTCTCAAGAGATCACCTTCACATTTCTACAACTATTTCTAGGTGTATTAAAAAAGTGAGTAGTATGTACTGCTGAATAGCTGTGCACTCTTGTTTTATTCTTCCTCATAAAGCCAGATTCAGTAAGAACTTCACCAATATTATGGTACATTTTTCAATAAGATTCAAAGCCATTACTTTCTTTGAATAAACACCGGTTAGTACAAATCTGAAGTATACAGGTAGGAAAATACTCAGGTCTCCAGCCTTTGTCACTTTCCGAATACTGAAGCGACAAGAGATGTGCAGCCTGTGCCAGATAAATTGTTAATGTAACCCTTTATACGCAGAGAGTATGGAATTAGCCACCTTTCACTTTCTTTAGCCACAAACGGACAGAAGAGGAGACATTTCTGAAACTTACCTGACTTTTCTTTCTTCAAAGAGTAGGAAAATATTAGATGTTTTAGGAACCTGCAGGTTCCTAAGGGCTTGCTGCGTATGAGCTGTTTAACGGAGCTCAGCAAACTCTGCTAGCAGGGGCTTTGACATTTTCATGGCTTGCAGAGAAGTCAGTCATTACAGAGAGGCTGCTAAATTATGAAAGCAATTTTTATCTTCCAGTCCTTTGCTACTAGTGCTTCCTATAAACTTCGAGGACATTTTGGCGAAGAGTACTGGTGTACTTGGTTGTCTCAGTGGCTCCCTGAATTACGTATAGTTGTTCATTTCTTGACTGTTCACGGATTGTTATGTTGTCCTGTGCCCTTTTTTGGCCACACCAGCATGTAAGCTGATCTCCAGCTCATTTTACAGCCACTTCACAGAGGCTGCGGAGAATATAAACCTTCCTTTGCCTTTCCTCACACCAAGTCCATTCTGAGGATTCCTTACAGAGCTGTGCTTCTGTCATTGCAATGCTGTCTGTACAGAGCCTCCGGTGATGGAGCAGATATAAAAACAAAGTGGAGAGACAGAATTTTCCAAAAGGAGAGGCAAGCACTGCGACTTTCTACTTTGCTGCTTCCCTGGTATGTTCCCTGTCAGAACTTGACTTAGTAAATAATTCTTTCAATCTATATTTAGAAAGGAAAGTATTTTAGCAAGAAATAAGACTCAGCACAACCAAATCTATTTAAATGCAGCATAATTGAAATGTCAACATAGTCATGAAATGCCTCAAGGTGTTTCTTCAGTGAAGGCTGGATATGACACAAAATAGATGTCTGAATACTGTGGTACAGAAAAAGGCTTTGTGACTCCTCAAATCTAATCTTGCACTCACCTTATTGAGTGTTTGAAAATACTTGGCTGAAGCCTGACTGCTGCTATGGTCCCTGCTCTTCCCATCTTTCAGGGAATCTGACAATTCAGAGAAGGTTTGGAGGAGAGAGAAGTTGAACAGCTCTCCGTGCTCTCAAGCAGGGAGCCTTTCCTGCAGGGATGCCTGGCATTAGCTTGGAGCTCCTGCTCAGCCTGTCAATGCAGATCTTAGACTTTACCAGCAGGTGCCAGTGGGCATGCTTCACTTGGGAAATGTGCTGAGGGTCTTGTTTTTCTCAAAGTGATGCTCGACTCTTCATTCAACCACTGATGCAGAGGCTTGAAATAAGATAGCATCATTTTGAAGAAGTTTAGGAAGGGCCAGTAGTAGTCTACTAAGAATGGAGAGCAGAATGTACCATTAAAGCATCTTTTTTTTTTTTTTAAATGATGACTATATATTACCCTTTTCTTAGGAGAGTCCTCTACTTGGTGACCTAGAACATGTGCCAGCATAACTGTGCTGTCCTGCTGGCCTTCCAGTGGAAATAAAACCTCAGTGAACAACAGTAATCACAAGCAGAATTGATGCCCTTACCATTTAGCCCCAGCCTCCTAGCTGGTGCTGCTGGAGAAGGATGGGCCATGGTCATGGAGTCTATTGTGGTTATAATGATACCAAGTTTCATTTATATGTCTATCCTAGCCAGCACTCTGTCTCTAAATTTCAGTCTGCCTGTGTGACACATCTTTTTTTAGCAACTGATAGGCAGAGAAGAGTAATCCATCCGACTTGCTTTCTGAGGCAATACAGGTTTTTTTTTAAAAGAGGTGAAGTTCAGCTAGATCTTTATCAGCAAACTGTGATTTCAGAAGGAAAATGAACTTGACAACTGTTTTAGCAACCTGAATGTTTATGTATGTCTTTGGTTAATGCCTAAAGTCAATATTTGTTAAGCCTGATTGATAAAAATATGTGCCTTTCATCAAGGTCAAATTAATTTGTGGAAATTTGCTTTTGCTCACCAGGCTGCTTTTACACAGAATCCCTGTCAGACTTAGCTAAAACTGTGCAGGCATTTTCTCATTTAAATTATGATTATCTTCAGTGTGAACTTCCCTGTGAACACTCGCCTCATTTGAATGTGCCTCTTATTAAAGGATGCTTCAGATTGGATTCCAATTCCGTCAGGTGATGAATTACCTGACTTGACCTAATTCATTAATTTTAATGGTATTTGAAGTCTTTATTTTATGCAGGGCTCTTCTGATAGACCTATCTTATAGACATCTTTATAATAATGTCCATTCATCAGCTACATAAAGGACACAACTTGAAACTGGTTGTGACTGCTAGGATGCAATGCTGTCTACTTGTCTTCTAGCTTAGGTTTTCAATAGACGTTGCAGGCTACACCAGGCAAATGTAAGACTGAGTTGGCATTAGATAGTAAGGCTTGGAAAGGAGTTCAGAAATTGTGTCTTCTATAGGTATATGTTTATGTATATTCAAGTGTTCATATAATTAAACTGTGTTTAAACTGCTGTTTTCACACAGTACAACCACACCATATGTTGGAGCATAGTTACACTGTGTAGTGTAGTATAGGACTAACTAAATGGTGCAGTTTGGTAGCTGAGGTCATTGGAGTATAGCTCAACTGTAGGCAGAGATAGAGGATATTTCCTGATTTTTTAAGTATTATTGTAGATATTATTTGTAATACAAAAGCCATGCTATGCAGTAATGAAGTTGATTCTGGAAAGAAAAAAACAACCAAACAACTTCTGTTGCAGATTCGTCTGATGATTTACAGTATCCACGTAAAATTTCTGTCTATTAGCCATTCATTCTCATCATATATTCCTGAAAATGGTACACACTTGGATTATAGGATACCATTTATATGGGTTTTTTATATAATTAGCTTTGGAGGGGAAAAAAGAAGTAGGATCAGTGTAGGGAAGGGAAACATGACAAGGCTGAAAAAGCAAAACCTAATTTAGTAGGAAACCAGCAATTTTTTTTGTTGCCATTCATGGAAGAAAATCTCTCATATTAAAAGAAAGACATAGACAATGAATAGGAGTGCTATACTAAATAAATCGTCAAAGATTCTTGGGAAGTGAAATTAAACTACTAAAGGCTGCTGGATTTGCTTTCTCCTGTGTTTGGTGAGAGTTATGGATGGGGGGATGTGTGGATGATCTATGAAAGAGCTGCTGCAGGACATGGTAGTTACTGCCTCGTCATCCCTCTGAGATGTTCCTGTCACTTACATACAGAAACATTCTGAGTCAATTCCTGAAAACTCTCTGTATTTGCAATGCTTCAGATGATGGCAGGATGGATTCATTGGGTGTTAACTTGCCTGAAGGGATGGTGGTGTCCATAGCTGCTGGAGGGAGGCCAGCAGCAGGGTAGGGTTGGAGTTACAGAAGTCCATTTGTAGTGGCTGAAGCACAAAACCAAAAAAAAACCACATTCAAGAATTAATGTGTTTTAAATAGCTTCAATTTATAGTACAATTGTAGACAGGTAACAGTGAGGAGCTTTCAGTGATGAAATTTTTATTCTGGCTTGCCCTACAACCTCATTAACAGAAATGAAAAGCACAGAAATAACGTTTTTGTCTTCCGAAAACTCTCTTCTTTTAAATGTGATAGTAGAATTATTTTTCACAGTTGTGTAAGTATTGCTTTGGGTTTTTTTATTTGAAGAGATGTGTCTCTCAGAAGCAGTAGGAAAGAAAAGCCTTTTGTTTCTAGTCTTACTGAGCTGCTTCTTGGAAGAAATAGAAAATTATTCTTTTTGGAGAATAATTGAGCCTGTTCAAAATGGAGGATTTTTCATAGGGCACTGAAGGGGGAAAAAATGGGGAGCATGCAGCAAAATTAAAAAACCTGGGAGATATCAAAAAGAGGACAAGATTTGCTTACTGCAAGGACAAGACCCAGAAACTCAGAATGAAAAGGAAAACCCTTCCCTAGATAGGAATGACAGAACTTCTTCAAGCCAGACACCACTGAAAGCTGATGGGAGTGCAGAAGAAGAGGATCAACAATCATTTTGCTTGTGTCACCAAGCCTTATCCTTTGTTTCATAGAAAAACAGGATTGTTATGGTTGGAAAAGACCTTTAAGATCAAATAGTCCAACCACTAACCTCACACTGCCAATCCCATCACTAAACTAAACTGTACCTCCCAGCACCTCATCTATGTGTCTTTTGAATATCTCCAGGGATGGCGACTCCACCATGACCCTGGGCAGCTTGTGTCAGTGCCTAACAACCCTCTCAGAGGTGGTAACTAAATTAATCACTTAAATTCAGATTTAGATGCTCAAATTAAATCATTTCCTGAGACATGATGAACAACTATAGCTCCAGTTGAGTCAACTCCTTTTAAGTTAAAAAATGCTCAGTGCTTCTAAAATCCAGCTGCTCCATTTAAGAACAGGACCAAGGAAGAATTTAGTTAGAAATTAAGATTTTTTTCCCCTCATTTTAAAAATTCAAATCCCTTAGGCCTATAAGTTGATTTCCATCTTGTTTGGCAGCTAACAGTGTTGCTAAAACCCACTAACTCATGTCCCTCAGCACCACATCTACATGGCTTTCAAATCTCTCCAGGGATGGTGAGTCAACCATTTCCCTGGGCAGCTTGTTCCGATGTAAATAGTGAATATCATTTGTGCATAATAAAATCAGTTACTAGGATGTCTTCAGCAGCTGCCAGGAGTAGATGAAGGCAAATTTAACCCTCAGCCAAAATAAACTGTGAGCAAACAAATCCGCGAGATACAAAGGTGCAGCAGAAATAATGAGTTCAAGGGGCAGAGTTGAAACTCAGAGGGCTTAAGAGTCAACCTTTCACTCAAAAGTAGTATTATAGAGTTAAGTTGACTAGAAATAATAACATTAAAATAAAAATTTGTGTGTGTTTGGAGCTTCTTTGCCAAGAAAGAAGGAAAGCACGGAAATGCTGCTTTGTTGATGACACACACCATCCCCTTCACTTACTGGGCAGCAGTGATGGACTGACCAATTCTAATACTTTCTGTGTAGTATCACAAGGTAGCCCAGCAGCTTGGAACAGAGGAAAAAAAAACAAAAAGATGAGTTTGTGCAAGGTTTTTTTGTCAATTTGAATAGAATTATTATATCCCAGTTATTAGAAGAAAGTGAAGGTGAACTGCACAGGCTTAAATTTAGCTGCTGCTGCAAATGCTTCCCCGATCTAATTTTCAATTTCTGTTTTCTTCACAAAAAAATTTAATTATACTGAGACTATTTTAAATCATTCCCTCTTTAATTGCCTTTTTATTTTCACAGTACTCATCTATTCAGATTTTCTACTGTACAGATTGTACTGAAATTCATGTACTTAATGGCTTTTATTATAAGTCACTAAATAAATCAAGGACCTTTTTTTTTTTCCCTCTCATCTACTCAAATCTCATCTTTAGCTTTGGATATACCCAAGCTTTTTCACTAGGGAGGGGAATAATAAAAGCTAGTGACAAGAATATAATGAAGAAACATGTATCAAGTTTGTTTCACTGATATTTTGTGAATATATTCGTGCCTATCTCATCACATGAGTGCATAAGGATATAGCTCTCACCAGTATGTAAGCACTGTAATTTTTTCAGGCACAAGTCCAGTAGTAATATTAGAAATATACAGTAGGCAAGATGCTTGTATCCTGGTTTTGTTTTAATATTACTTTTCAAGGAAAAGAGGGTGATTATGTAACTCTCAATTTCTTGTAATTGCTGTTCAAGCTCCTAGCAGGATGGAATTTCCTAGAAATTATGACAGTACTTAGCTCTGTAGAGAAAAATTCTCTTTGAAGTCTGAGCATCCCCTAAGAAATTCTGCTGTCAAGCAAAAAGGACATCTAATCCCAACTAAAGATATTCCACAGTTCTAAAAGGCTTCCTGCCTTCAGACAGCTCTTCCACTAATAGGTTTTTGTTCCTCTTGATGGTAATAAAAGCTGCTGTAGATTTGACTGCACATCTAGTAACCTACTAACAAACAAATGTGGTTCAGAAGAAAGGTTTGCTTCTTGTTCTTCACTGTGGTGAAGACAACAGACAGTAATAATGAGACATTTTGTAATAATGAGACATTTTGTCTAGTTTCAAAAACATAAGGCCAAGACACAAAGTCTTCGGATGACACACAAAATCTACAGCATGCTGAAAATAATCTCTTGTATGAAGTATTTCCACAGAAGTATTGACGCATAGCATGGTAGGGGAATGCAGGGACCTTTAGAGATCATCTAGTCCAACCTCCCTGCAGAAGCAGGTTCAAGTAAATGAATTTTATCTTCAGTGTCTTCTGATGTATAACTCCTGGTGACACTACTAACTAGGAGAACCCTGGAATTAGGTCTTCAAAATTGCTATTAACTATATATTGTACAGCATTTATTCTGTATTTCATATATAGAATATAGTTAGGAAGTGTACATAGTTAACAGTATTTTAATAATACCTTACCTCTAAAAAATTGTTACAAATAGTTACTTAGAACTATTACCTCTAAATTTAACTTGTAGTTACATGGAACGTAGAATTAAAGTATTGTGGTGTTAATGTTGTGCTGCTATACTGAATTATTGTATTTCTGAGCAATCTAATATTGCAAAAAATCCATCCTTGAGATGCTGAGATGGCAAAAAAAAAAGCTACAAATATAAAGTAAGGTGATGCATTTATTTATTTATTAACTCACTAATTTGGATGTAGTTGGCTCTACTCATTGACTTCTGTGCATAATAAATTATCTCTTTAAGCAGAAAGTCATCAGGTTCTCTGCCAAACTTGGAATGGGCCAAGAGCAACTAAAATTACATCACCTTTGTGTTTTTACTTGAAGAAGTTGTGAAAAGCTACACTGAGAGATACTAGAGTTTCACTATAATTTGTGGAGAGAAAAATATCAAAATAGAGTTTGAGAGCTCTGTGCCACATTCATTATCTTAAGCCAAGCACTTGGCACAGTCAGATTGTTGCCCCAAAAAACTCAGAAGGTTTAGAAAAGGAAACTGGAGGAAAGAAATAAACAGATGCTCTTTTTCCCATTCTTTTTACTTTTTTTATCTCTCTCCATAAACCAAGGAAGAGCCAGGTTCACTTCTAATGTGCCAGAATGTAGTAGCCAAATGTTGAAGTAGTACATGAAGCCGTTGTGTAAATACCATAGCAATGCCTTATTTATTCTCAGTAGCTAGAAATAGGGCTGATCTTTGTGGTATGGTTTAACCTCTGAAGCCCATCACCTGAGTCACTCATTTTCAGTGTTATCCTTTTGCAGCTGTGCCTCTAATAATCACAGGCTCTGGCATGCTGGAATTGGCACTGAGGATTTTTACATCATGTTTTATTAACTTATTTATCAGCCTTTTCTGCTTATGCCTGGAGAATGATGCTAAGGGGGCAGGTTATGAGAATGACATTTATTTCTACTCTCCTCACTAATAAAATGTGTCAATGACATCTCTTGAGAAAAACTGCATTTTTCTTTCCCTGTGCATGGAAAGATACACACAGCTACACACACACACACACACACACAAATAACTGTTAACCTAGCCATAAAAATTGCATATGACTGAAAAGATTCATCACTGGAGTCTGCTACCTACCAGTTATTTGATTTACAGGATGGGCTAAGGGAAAGAGTTTATTTTGGGCTCTAGAGGCTTGAAGTGCTTTGGAAAAAAAAAAAAAGTCTTGAAGCAACAGCTGGGGAACTGAAAATGAACGATAACAAATGTCATTGTCCTATGGAAAACAGTCATTAAAGATTAAGTGATCTTATTTATTATTTGTGCCTATGATAACAATGTGCATGGGTAATAATGATGCACAGCTTTGAGCAGCAGAGCTGGGTAGATCACTGACTTTACAACTAAATGAAGAAATGAATGAAAAGCAATTCTTTTGCTTCTGTTGCTTTCGAACTCAGCAACACTGAATCAATTACACATTGCCAAAGGCTAAAGTCTTGTTAGTTGGGTAAAATATAAGGAAAGCAAAGAGGGAAGATGAGTCATGGTAAAATGGCAGCAAATGTTACCATACTTTACAGTGCTATTGCCAATCATGTTTCAGCTGGTGCTCTAACTACATTTAGTTCTTCCAGAAAAGTTACTGCTAAACAATCCCAGCTGGAGGCAAGGTGAGATGATGACAAATCACCAAACGTACAATTGTGCATCTCCTCCCAGGCATCAGGAGGGTAGGTTTGAATCACAGTGATTTTCTAGGCTTTGGGATTTGAAGGTTCATATTTCCTAGCTTCCCTGAACCCTCTGCATTTGTGTACACTAACATCCAGATGTGAGACAAGACTCAGGCTCGTAACACTCTGACAAGTGAGCTGTTATTTAAACCCCTTACAAAGGTATTTTGAGGATTGGCAATTGTGAGTCTTTCCAGATACCAGCAGCAATATACGACTCCAAGTGGAATTTGTCATGAGTTGTGCTCCTCCACTGGGGCAAACACGCTCCAGAAAGCCAGCTTGCAGTCCAAACCTGCTTGCTGCAGAGAGAAATTTAATCATTCGGCCTCTTTAGCTGGCAAACACTGTAAATGCTGCTTGTGAAGAAATAGGTGATGCTTATTCTAGCCTCTGCCACAGCTCAGAAGTATAGATGTCTGTCTCCCAGGACAAAATTAGCAATTGAATAGCAATTTCATTTCTCCAGTATAATTTTATCCTTACTACCAGTTTTAATTCTCTTCTAACATAAAGCCCATTCTTTCTCATATCCTTCACTGGGTTTAGTTGTGCATGTAAAAAAAAAAATCAGTTACCGATTCACACATTTGTTCACTGGGATCCATTGTTATTCAGTCCCTTTAAGTAATTGATTCCAAGTCCTTGGCTGAGTTTCCAGGAAGGCACTGCCTTGTGAGCCTGAGGTTTCTGCGTGGTAATTTTTGGAGGATTTTATCTGTCAAGTGAAGTTGTATTCATGAAGAGAAGCAATTTCTGAGGTACTGCTTCCATGAAGAGGCATGAAATTGGATGTTGGAAGGAGCTATTATAGGTGTCTTTTATTATTTCAAAATTATTTAATTATGTTTTTCCACGTAACTGAGAACTGAGCAAAGTAAATAAAGATGTTAGCTTGGCTTTTTTTTTTTTTTTGCTATTTTTTTGATTGGTTGATTGGGTTTTTTTCCCCAGTATCATGAAAAATACTCTGTTTTTGGCCTTTCCCACGCCATACCCAACTCTGTTGCACCATTAAACCTGCAGCATTACAGTTGAGGCAACAGAACAAAGACAGAAGCTAAACTAGTCATTTCTCTCTGCAAGCTGTCATTCCAGAGGAAGACCACGACAACTTGGTGTGACACATAAGGGGAACATGACATTGCAACTGCCAAGCTGTATCTGCTTCAGGCACAATAGATATTATCAACTGAACTTACTGGGCCATTGGAGTGGACACAGTGAAACACACACATTCCCTGCCTTCCATTGTCAGACTGCCTAGGAACTGTGCACATGACAGCTCCTACGCTCCACAGAGTGCTTGGGACCGTGCACAGTCCTCCCCAACATCATTAAAGCTTGGCTGAGGTGCCTTTTGGATCCTGCTTTGCTCATGTAAGAGTCTGGCAGCACTGCCATCCCCATTTTCTTGCAGTAGTGAATTAAAGTTACAACCAACAGATCTCTACTCCTTGCATGTGCCTTCTCCTAAGTCAGGGACTCTCAGTGAGAGAGCACGACTGTAAATACCACCAGTTCACAGCAATCTCTGTTCTGTAACAGTCTCACTGATTTTCATTTCAATATTTGATATTTTAAAATACATTGATTCTGATTGATAATATAATGAAAGACTAAGCAGCAATTTACTGTGAAGACAGAGCAGAGATGTAGGAACAGACAACCTCCTCTTGTCCAGATGGCATTTAGTTTACGAAAAAGTGTAACCCATACGTATGTTTGTGATACCTGACCACAGAACTCTTGTGCTCCGTTGTTCCAAGGTATGTACACAGAGAATAATCTGGGATATTATCAGTTGATCTACTGCAGAGATCACTTCTTTCTGAGATGTAGAGGTGCTGCTTTGGATTCACACAGCAGAGAGAAAAGTTAGTGGCATGGAGGGCCTCCCATGACTTCATCTTAATTAAAACATCAGTTAAAAAACCCTCACGATCATATTCTGATTTATTTTATGGTAGAATTCTGATTACTGTGAAAAGGCAACACACGTTAGTTTGGCAACAACATTGTCAGTCCTGGGTCTTCATTGGTGAAATGTTCACATTTTTAATTTAGAGCCTTAATAAAAAGATTTTCATTCTATTCTGTGGCTTCTCAATCCACGATGTTTCAAAGCATAAATCTTTCTCTTAAGTTTATAGGGAACTCTCATCAGAATTGTTTTTTGGACTATAAAAAGTGTAAAGATACATAGCATGGTTTTGATGCTGCAGCACAAAGAAGGTTTTGTGTAGTTCACATGTTATCTGATGCCATACAATAAGTCCATGTGATCTTTGTATTGTTTAATGTAGATGGATTTCAGTGCAATTGTTTCTTTGAACTGGAAGATCTGCATGAGGAAGTTAGATGCTTCAGTAACCTACAAGAGACTGTTTCAAGGGAGACATTGAACAGTGATGACATGATATAAGCTGGCTTCTCATTAAGTAGAGCTGGAAAACATGTGTGAAACTACAATAACTGCTGTGCTTCTTCCACTTAGAAGTCCTTGTTATTCAGTGGCTAGATGAGCTAAATGGAATCATATACTCCATGTGCATCACTGATGAACTTACACTAATGATGTAGTAGGTGACTATTACAACAGAACCCTGTAGGACTTCAGTTACTAGTTACAGTTTCCAGAGCTCTCTTGAGACTCACTCAGTAGTTTTCATTTGGAAGTTGTTGTATTAAAAAAAAAAGACTGCTTAAAATTTTTACTTATGACTTCTTAAAATCCATTCAGTAAAGGTCTAAAGTTACTGCCATGTAGGTGTGTGTTGACATAACTATAAACAAAAAAACCAAAAATACAAAACATCATTAAAAAATATTGTTCCAAAGATTCGAAACCAGTGTGCTTGAGCACGTTAAAATCATCAGCAGCAGGATGTGAAATAAGGCTGAGTATATGAGAGTGAACAAAGTCATTGAAATACTTGCCGGTCAAAGTAAGTGATATTTAATAAGCTGAAGTGGAAGATGTTCCATCAGAGAAAGCTTATGTATTACCTCTTCTAAAATGTGTAACTTGTTGAGACAGAAGTCTCTGTGACTTAATTTGGTTGACCTCACACTGAAGCACGAGGAGCACTTGTACAGCCTGTTACGATGTCCAGACTTTCCAGTTGCATTCTGTTTAAAAGAATAAGCAATGCAAGATCTATTTTCTCCTCCAGAGCTGTTTGCTGCTCTTCACATCTAAAGGTTAACTGGACAGTCTTTAACAACAGCACTTGTGCAACAGCATAGAACAGTGTCAGATGGACGTTTGCTTGTGTCCCTGTCAATGATGAAATTTCACTTCATTTGATAAATACAGCATACATTTCCTATTCCCTAGCATGTGATGTGCTTTTTGATCAATTAAGATACAAGAGCTGTCTCTGTTTATTGCCTGAGTAGATAGCTGACTAGTGCAAAAGTCTCGAAGGAGACATGCTGTATGCTTTGCCTAAAGAAATGGATATTCACAGCCTCCTGTGTGCTGCTAGCTCTATACAGCTGTCACTGCTGGAGGGAAGTTAGGGGTTAGAAGGGATGTGGGAGGGGGAGATGATAGCAGCTTCCATAGGGAGCAATCACTGCCCAAAATGCCTTCCCATCACCATCTTGCCTGAAGGAGGAGAGGAAGCTCTCCATCTTGACCTAACTCTCTTCCCATTGCCACTTGTCCTCTGCAGATGGCATTTCATTGTGCTTCTTCCCTGTTGTATGTTTCAGGCTGCTGCAGGATGAAGCAATGGTAGCAGGTCTTTGCAAGGAAGGGACAGCTCATAGGGCCCTGAGGTTGGCTCTGGAGATGATCTGCCTGATGAACCCTCTGCTAAAAGCAGAGTCACCTTGCTCAAGTTGCCTGGCACTGTGTCCACTTGGGTTTGGAATGTCTCTGAGGATGGATGCACCACAACCTCTGTGAGCAACCTGCTCCATTGTCCAAACACTCACAGTGGAAGAGTGCTTTCTTATGCTCAGATGCAAATCCCAGAAAGACTTTTTGATGGGAGGGGATTAGAGTTTAGGATTAGGATTCACATCTGGAATGTGAATAGTAAAGGAAAAGTGTTGGTGAAGGGAGCACCCAGGAGAGGAGACTTGCGTCACCAGAGACAGACTCTTCAACCATATTTAGATTTCCAGAGATCCCCTTGAGAGGCTTCCTAACATCCCTTATCCTTCCCTTGAGAGGCTTCTTAACATCCCTTATCCTTCAAAACATTACTGAATTTTATTGCACACCAGAACATGCTCTGCTTCTGACACTGACATTTTTCTCTCCAAGCCTTCCT
Organism: Urocolius indicus; assembly: GCA_013401255.1. Classification (NCBI taxonomy): domain Eukaryota; kingdom Metazoa; phylum Chordata; class Aves; order Coliiformes; family Coliidae; genus Urocolius; species Urocolius indicus. Next base: position 112,485 of record WBNH01002991.1, on the reverse strand, counting down.
TAGACACTGAAATGCAATTTACTTCCAAAGCTGAGAAGTTGTGACCTGACTCTGACTCGATCCAGACCAGCCCAGCTGGTCTACTCTTTTTGACTGTTGATCCTCTCTGTAGTTTATCTATTCTGCCAGTCTATCACCATCCACAGTCTTTGTTAGGTGCTACTTTCATTTATGGATGATTGATGAAGATGTTCAATATTGTCAGGCTTCATATCTCATTAGACACAATTTAATGATGGCTGTCTTAACTCAATGAGACTGCTTCAGTATGTATTCAATACTGTGAAAACACCTTAAAACTCTCAACTGGTTTATGTAGACTGAATAAACACGTGCATCCTTCTCAGATGAAGGATAGCTGTTCTTTTAAACGCATATCTTGTGTCCAGGTTAATAACCAGGTAGATGACTACCTTCTCCTTAGTCCTGAATCACTTAGTTTAAATGATCCCATGTGAACTTCTTCTGAGCTTATGCTTATGCTTGTGTATGGCAGCCAAGGTGTAACTCAAACAGCAAAAGGTCAAAATAATGAGCCATTTCCACTGGTGAAGCTAATATTTTACTACATGCCTGCTACCTGCTGATCTCATCCTTTAAAGTGTTTTGTGATGCTATGGTTGAAGAACACCACCTAAAACAAATTGTTTTGAAGCTCAGCCAAATTTTGTAGGTCAAGATTTAGGCAGGAAGGAATTTCAGTAGTAACATCCTTGAAAAATAAAGTTATCCATGAATATGGTAGGGAGATGCTTTTAGCCAAAATTATGTAGCTATCCCCACATCTGGAAAGGAATGCTGTCTGGGGTGTGGATTTGGAAGATCTGATTTGCTTATTTAAGGTTTGTTCTTCCTGCATCGTTCCTTGTTTTAAAAATAGTATCTTGTTCCTCACAAGCAGCCTGAATTTACTCAGCAAGACATGCCCTTTTTCACTGCACAAGAATCACACTGAGCCGCTTCTGGTTTTGAGGAGACTGACAAGTGCATTAAACAAGATGTGTAATTTCCTTGTAATCATAAAACAGACAATACTTAGTAATGTCTGTTTAAAATCAGATACGAAGTTATTCAGTGGCTGATTGCCAACACATAGACAATGATGTGTAGAAAGATACAACTGAAGGCTGAGATACATTAGGTAGAATTTACAAAGTACAGTCCACATGCTACTGGGCTCAGAAGTGCTTACCTTGAGCAGACACATTCCTTATTTCAAGTAAAACTTTCTGCATCACTTGGTGTTATGGCCCAAGGTTTCCCACTGTGGAGACACTCAGTGATGCAGATAAGCTCTGAGACAGTATAGACAACTTCTTCTTACAAATGATACCTAATATGACAAAAGGTGATGCTCAGCTCTTACATGACAGCATTGTCTTCATAGCACTTGCAGAGGAGGTGAGACCCAGGATTACTCAGGTGTGCCTTTAGCCTCAGGGCTGTTCACACATCACACCTCATCAACCATTCACCCATACATTGCACCAGTCAATACATCTCATAGATAATGTTCTCAAAGAATGGTCAGGATTGGAAGGGACCTCTAGAGATCATTCAGTCCAACCCCCTGCTAAAGCAGGTTCTTGTGTTTAATCAATACTGTTAGGAAAAAAGGAGTTTTGTGAGCTCAGAGAATGCACCTTAATATATGCGTCTGCTGTGTGATGNAACTCCTACCATTCTATGATTCTGTGACAAAAGTAACCAATATGACAAAAGGTGATGCTCAGCTCTTACATGACAGCATTGTCTTCATAGCACTTGCAGAGGAGGTGAGACCCAGGATTACTCAGGTGTGCCTTTAGCCTCAGGGCTGTTCACACATCACACCTCATCAACCATTCACCCATACATTGCACCAGTCAATACATCTCATAGATAATGTTCTCAAAGAATGGTCAGGATTGGAAGGGACCTCTAGAGATCATTCAGTCCAACCCCCTGCTAAAGCAGGTTCTTGTGTTTAATCAATACTGTTAGGAAAAAAGGAGTTTTGTGAGCTCAGAGAATGCACCTTAATATATGCGTCTGCTGTGTGATGATTATAGTAATGGCCAAGGCTGCAAATACAGCATTCTGATAATATGTTTTATCCAATAACTATTTTATGGAAAATTCAGGAGCAGCCTGGTACCCAGACCAAAGCACCATTCTCAAGCATCATTTCTCTACTTATGTCCTAGAAATATTACTGTATCACTCCAGCCTTAGGGAAAAATTCTGCACTCTAGGGTTTAAGCAAATGTTACTCAGGAGTAACAGCAGTCCAGGCTTAGATATCTGAGCTGTATGAAGGAAAAGGATTGCAGTTGTAGCTAGGCCTTATGATTTGCTTTAACTTGCTACAGGCAGTTCAGGATGCAGGGCTTTTCACTTGTCATTCTGGGTTACTGTTACTCTGTGCATTACACAGAAATCCTGTGCTGCCTTACAGCTCTCTGGGGCCAGGCAGCTGGAGGCTGACTTGCTGACCCTAACTCTAAATGTCTTTAACACATCTGAATTTTAGCTGATTTTTTCGGAATGGGTAGCTGATTTTAGGAGTTATTGAAAAGCAGCTTCAGGGCTGTGTTTTCCCCAGGCTCCTGACCATGAGTTGGGAAGCTGCAGTGACTCAGATGGTGTCTGGACACAATCTGCAGTTTGACCTGGGCTCAGAAACAAAATAGGTGGAGGGCATGTTCATCTAAGCACTTGTCTAAAAGATAAACAGGAATCTTTTTTCTGGTCTAATGTGTTGTTCCCCTTCTCCATTCCTGATTTGAGAGTAACGAGGCACATCTGCTGCATTTGGCATGTTTTTTTGAAATGTGACTTCTTCTGCTTCTCTGCTGAACTTTGAGGTCACCCATAGCGCAGGACTGTAAGGTTCTGAATCGGATCTCTGATTTCCCTATCTATTTTTCAGTGGTATATCTACCATAGGAGAGTTACGGGCTGAGGTGTGTGACAAAGTTCATTACATTTTTGTCATCATTTTTTTTCATGGTACGATAGTCAAAACTAATAAAATGACCAACAAATGGCAGATAAAAAACATGCAGCATTCTTTCAATCCAGCAATTCAATTCTATCAATCAAACTACCCTTTTCTGCCAGAGAAGTAAACCGTGGAGCTTTATATTGCCTGTATAACATCAACAATAACAAACAAACAGAAAGCTTGGGGTAGATTACATTAAAGAGCCTGTGAAAGGATTGTACTTCAGAAACTCAGAAAATTAACTAGAAAAGTAAGGCTTGCAGCATATGTGTGATAAGAATGGTCTAGACATCAGTGTATGAATACTGAATCATAAAATCTGAATGAATAGCAACAGTGATAAGATCAAGGAAATTCATAAAACACAAAGCTGCCAAAAAGAATACGAATATGTAAGAGAAAAAAAGGAATCTGTATGGACTACAATTAGAAGACGAGTTCAATAACAAGGTCTCCTAAGTTTTCCTTTGGGTATGTTCCAGAGACAAGGAAAAAAGGATTAATCTTATTTCCATAATGAAAAATGATCATTTAGCATAAGATAGCATGTTGCTTGAGGAATATAGTAGTAGAAGGAGCCTCCTGGGTCATGAATGCAGTTTTTGGTATTTCAAGGGCCTTTCCATCTGCTGTCTTTCGTGAATCTATCATGATCCATGTCAAAAGCATTTATTTATTTTCTTTCCCTTCTGTTCCCATTCAAAGAGGAACCCGATTACGGTAATAGCTAAGAACCTTCTCATTTTCAGCCAGGATTTATTAATGGGCAATTTATACCCATTTGTACTTCTGCCAGTAGCCCTTTAGCTTAAATTGTCTCTTTCCCCGGTGTTGATCCTCTGATATATTCATAGACAGCAGTCGTAATTCCTCTTCATTTTCATCTCCTGGCACCAATCAACATGAAAACTTGCAGTCTCCCTTCAGATTGCAGCTCTCCATTCCCCTGCTAATCCCTGAGGCCATTCTCTGATCCTGCTCCAATCTGAGTTTATCCTCCAGATATCCATCGGGGTGGGCGTAGCCACAAACAGCCACCCCCTGGAAGAAAAGGACTCAAGAGCATCCTAGGCCTTACCATCAGCATTTTCTCTGGGGGATAGTACTTATCCCAATGCTCTCAGTGATGCATTTCCCTTATTCCCAGGCAACGCTGCACTGGTAGCTCATAGTCATTCTCTGATGAACTGTTTTACAAGGATCCTTTGTTGTTTCAAATTGTGAAATCCCAAAGTGAGAGCAGAAGCTCTGCTGTTATTCCTTAGGCATATTTATCTTCTACTTTGAACTAGTAAACTTTCTCCAATTTATTTTATTTCTACCAGCTCTATATCACTGATGATTATCAGCATTCTGTAATTGGTACATTTTAATTTGCAGGGTACTGTGAAGTTGTTTATACTGTCCAGCATGGATTGTCATTACAAAAAGAGCAGTACAGGGTTTATATATTACAGATGTACTTATGAGACATAATTGGGAACCCACTGCAGCCAGAAGGCCTTATTATCGCCCAAGTGGCTCAGAAATAATGACATCTAAATGCATTTCACTGGATAGGAATCTGTGCCTCTTTCATCCTCCCAGGAAAGGCAAAGCTGACTGAGGAATCTTCATAAATCCACTCTGCTGCTCGACAATCTCCAAGAGACAAAAAAATTTCCACTATTAAGAAACTGCAAGCTGAACTGGTTTTGTTGTTAGTAGAAATGATCAAAACATCTAATCTTGGGAGCCTGGTGTAAACCTGTTGCAAACCACATGTCAGCTCAGGAGGAACTGACAGAAAGGATAGTCAGATCAACTGGTTAATCCTTTCATTAAAAAAGCCATTCAAGAGATGGTAGTTCCTTATATCATTCATCTCAGATGAACTATGCAAAGCAATGTATTTCCTTGAACATAGAAGGAATAGTGAAGGTGGGATTTCATGCCTGTGAAGTCCTGAGGGAGCAGTTTGTCCAAGAAGCTTACAGCTCTTCTGAGCCACTGACAAAGGTATATCACTTTAGACGAGATGAGATCAGCAGCATCTTTGCCTGACTGACTCCTGTCCCGTGGGACTAGATACCTGGGAGTTAGAGGAATACGACAGTCATGAAGAGTAAGATTGACACGGGTGTCTTTGAGAAAGCAGGATGGCTTTTGTGGTAGAGCAGAAGCATGTTAGAGGGTCTTGTTCATGGGGATGTAGGGAAGAAAAAAATGCTGCCCTTCATGTCTCCTGTGGAAGAAAGAAAGCACTGAACAAAATGACCAAAATCAGAGCTGGACAAGTTGTCAGTACTCCCTGGGCTGGGAGAAAATAGATGATCCTAAAGGCACTCACAATGACTTTTGCTATCCTGTATTTCTGCAAATCTCATGTCTTGCTCTGCAGCTTCTGGTCTTGAATTGTGGGTCTCCTTGTGAGCTGTAAAGCTCTGTCCTTTTGCTTTCCCTCAGTGCAGCTTCTTCCTTTAAATCTTACAGCAGAAATACCATGGTTTGAAAAATTCAGAGGTTTCTGTAGCTGTGATAAAAGTAGTAAGCTCAGAGATGCTCATTCTTCACTGCCTATGTACTTTGTAAACCAATGCACATTGAAAAAGGACACCAAAGCCAGTGCAGAATTTTACTCAGATGCGAAGCAAGGTAGGAAAGAACAAGAAATGAAGATCTCTGGCTTTTATCTCTTTAAATTCCCTCTCTGGAGCATTAAAAATACCAGTATTCACTGCATCATGATTTTTCTTTGCCTCCTCACCTCTTGCCAGTTATAAATCTAACCAAACCATAAATATGTACACTGTCTTCCATAGCATGTCCTTCAGTACTTTAAACATTTTGAGAGGCAAGCAAATTCCATTTTGTTCCAAAGGTTTTTAGGATCAATTACTTAAATAAAACAAATTAGTATTTATTTTTCTGTTATTAAGAGCATCTGACAATACCCTTAATCACGTGTCTTAACTGTTGGACGGCCGTGAATTATTCAGGAACTAGATGATCATTCTAGGTCCCTTCCAACTGAAATTAGTCTAGTCTAGTCTAATTTTCTATTCTACATTCAGTTACTCTTGGCATTATTGCTGTATTTTGTGCTTTGCCACTTGTGGCTTCCCCTGGCAGGTTTAGAAGATCAGCAACAGGGCAAAAAAGGCTCTGCTGCATGAAGGTGTCTGGCAGTAAGAAAGCCCTTCACTGGAGCTGTGAATGGAGGCAAAACATGGTTGTAGTAATCTGATAGATGATTTAGTGGGAGAGGAATTATGGTCTGAAGTCAGAAATACATGGCAGTCAGCAGTGATGCTTAAACGGATTTGTGGGGAAGTGTTTGGAGAATCCCTATATGCCTGCCATTAGACTCCAGGTAAAAGTAGTTTTAGTGTAAAACTTGAGACAAGTGATAGCTTGCTGCTCTTCCTAGCTGAGTAAAATGAGAGAAGATATTTTGCTTGTCTCACTGATCCAATTTTAACTGTCTGAAACCATTATTGACAGTGGACCATGAAACATGTCTTTTGAGAAAACAAATTTGAAACAAATGCATTAATTGATTAATAGGATGAGACAGTAATCACAATAAAGTAAATGTGAAAACTTGTGTAAGAGAAGGAAGTATAGTAGAATATTTCCTCAGAGAAACACTTTCTAACAGAGTAGCAGATGGAATGAGGACAGCAACAAAGTTGTGAGAGACAGCATGAAAAATAAGAAAGTGCAGAAAGAATGAAGGTTGAGATGTGTGACAGGAAATGTATTTAGCAGAAATGGTCTATCAACAGCACTTCATTTATACTTAACATAAGGAAAATGCAACCCTTTTCTGCTAAAAGCCACAAACATGATACTGGAATGTTTTGAAATCAATGACATGCAACAGTTTTTGTGAAAGAAATGAGCAGATAGACTGTTTTTATTAATTTCCCCTCTGTGGATCTCAGTTGCCAATTTATTATTGATGTTCTCCAGCAACCTTTACTGGTTGTGTGCAGGTCCCACTGTTGTGGTTTAAGCTGCTGGCTGTCTGCATCCATTATATATAGAGAGTGCAAGTCCTGTTTGTGAGTGTGGTAGTTTTAGCCCAGATTGTGTGCAAGATGCCCATCAACTCGTTCTACCACTCCCCACCTAAACTGGACAAGGGAAAGAGAAATACAATGAGAGGTTTGTGAGTTGAGGTAAGGACAGGGAGATCACTCAGCAGTTAGCATCATGGGCAAAACAGACTCAACTTGAGGAAAAAATGTTTGATTTATTAATGAACAATCAAAACAGAGCAGTGAAAACTGCCCAAACAAAACCACTACAGTGGTTATCTCCTGGTAAAAGCTCTTGGCTGTATAGTGTCAGACAAATATTTGAGGAAGAAACTTACAGGTTGTAAAGGATAGTTGATTGTTGTTTGCTTAGAAAATGAAATGTGTGTGTTGATTTTGTTCAGATAAAACTGTCAAATGAAGAGATAACAGTCTTATCTGCCTCAATTCCAGCTCCACACCTCAGCACGCAGTCACATTTCAGGTTACCTTTAGAGAAGTTTCCTGGTTTGCATTCTGTGTGGGTCTTGTTCATGGAAGGATGTAATAGATTTAAGGACCGTACTAGAGACAAGAAACCAACAAAGCAAGCTGTGTCCAAAAAAAAATGTATTGTCTTCGTATTCACAAGGGCACAAAAGCCAGAGAAATAGCCCACAAACCACTTGGAAAATGGACTGTGGAAATCAGACAGTGAATGGTTTATCAGCCTCTAGTCAATCTGGAGGTTGTGTGAATTACAGAATTCCAGGGAATGCCCTGAGATAATTATGTGAAACCTTTTCATTTCTACAACTGTTGCATTATAGCAAGTAGTAAGTTTGAGTGTCAGCCACATACAGTTTTCTCTCAAAGTTTCAGCTTTATTTTGACACCACTCCAGATCTGAAAGCCCAGAGCCCAGATGCTGATGCAGACTCATATTTATATTAATCTTCATTCTGCTCCCAAGTAGAACTTGATGAATAATGAGCAGATGGATTAAAACTGCCCCCATATCAAACTAGGAATTTCTCTTTGTTAGGATGTACACAGCTACTTAAGGCCAACCCTGTAACAGCACCATTCTCCCTTTGCAGCTTATTTTCTGATCCATCTGCATATAGGTTTGAAAAATACCTTCAATACCAACACTTGAAGCTGTTTTCCTCAATCCTTTTCTTATTTTCCTGGAGGAAAAAAAATGTTGCTCATTAAAATACTGCTGTTTTGATGAGCAAAATTATTGATACATGCCATACAGCCTAGGGCTGAGCAGTGTTGGAGGCTTTTTAGTTGGTTTTCATGACGGAAACATGTATTTCTATCACCATGCCATGTGCTGATGGTATCTGTTTAAGCAACAGGTTCTATGAAGGACTTCAGTAGTAATGACACGTACTGTGTCCATTGTTTATCTAACATTACATGTCCAACGTTAAGTTATTGAGCTGGTATTCCCATTGATTGCTGTGAAGATAATACATGTATCAGTAAATCAAATCAAGCATTAAAAAAGATAGAAAATTATTTGTTTAGAGGAATACAAAATACATAGATGTTGAAACCTTTCTCATAACCTTGACTGTTTTGATAATTCTCATCTAACTGCTCAAGCTTTGGTGGGTTTTTTATTCCAAACCTGTGCTTTGATGGAAAATGACTGAAATGTTCCAGAAATGGATGTCTAAGCACAGCAACACTGTGATAATAAACTTGTGTGCAACTTTTGATAGAAAGAAAATGATGATTGCTATTTTTTACCTTGCTGAAATGCAAATTTCAAAGCAAACATTTTGCAATGTATTGCATGTCACATTTCCAAAAGCATTTAACAGAAATGGTGGTGTTTCCTTCCTGAGACGTGCACTTCACATATGTGTAAAAGTTTCAGAAGTTAGCAATTTAAGAATAATAAAAATATTTAGTAACATTTTTTTCTCTAACCTATATCATTCACAGAATTGCTACCCAAATGCCAACAGATGAATTGCCAGTATAAATGTGCCATTACCAGGAATGGCACTAGGTGCTACTGTGGTGATGGATATGACACAAGCAGCGATGGAAGAAGCTGCACAGGTAAACAAGAAACTTGTAACATCAACACCCAGGTATCTCAGTGGTTCCCTGATAGCTGTCAAGTGCTGGATGCTGCACTAGAGGGAAAACTTCCTCAGCCAGACTGGAGGACGTGGGACCATTTCCCCCCGCTCAGACAAGCTTACAGTTCATTTGTGTGAGCTACTCTCCAAACCTCACTAACAGGAGACCCTGTGCAACTGGTAGTGTTTTACCTCATGCCCATAAAGTCACACCTAGATTAGAATTTGATAAATGAATACTCTGAGGTTGTGCAACGTAGCTGGGAATGTTATTTTGGCGTAATTATTCGTACACTGCAATTGGTATTCTATTCCATTTTTTGAAATATTTGACTTCTTAATTCTCTATCCAGGTATTTGTTTCTTGTTTTATTTTTTTCTCTTTTTATAATCATATTGGAGTTCTGTTGCCTTATGTATGTGCTCACTACCAATCACTCCTCTCTCCAAGTAACAGTGCTAAGCCAGATACTTCATAAATGTTATTTATGATAAGTTCTTTTGGTCTGCGGTTGTCATGTTTTGTGATTAAAAATATATCTGAGGAAATAATTTCAACAGCAGTTTTATTAAAATGTCAGTTTCTTTACCTAAACTCTCAACCACTGTTAAATAGCATAGCTTGATTTTATGGTATTATGCCTATATACTCTAGTTGAGAAAGTAATTCTTTCGTGAGAGTCATTCACAAAATATGTAGTGTTTGATGTAAAAGATGGTGGTTTAATGTAGAAGTTGTGACAATTCATTTAAGGTACTAAAAGACATTGCCAGCATAAACAGGTTGAGAAGGATAATCAAGTATTTCCTCTCTTGAAATGTTGCTTCATCAACCCAGATAACTAGTAGCATCTGGTACTAACAAGAACCCAAATGTCTCCTTATTGAGGTGTTGACATTGGATACTACTTGAAAAAAATTAACATTTTATGTTTCCAAATAGCTATTAAACTTGAAGATTCCTAGCCTTCTGTTTGGTTACTGGAGCATTCTTAACAGCTAACATCCATAATAAGGTCATAGCTTGAGAAAGGGAAAATATGAAGCATCATACCCTAATGACTTTTCACTTAGAATTCAGATTTTTTTTAAAAAGAATTTCTTTTTTTCCTAGTCCTTAAGCAAGATCTTGTTCATTCCTCTTTAGATTTGGATGAATGTAATATGTATGGAAGCTGTAGCCAGACATGTGTAAATACAGATGGATCGTATGCTTGCAGCTGTGTGGAGGGTTATGTACTTCAGCCTGATAACAAATCCTGCAAGGCCAAAAATGGTAAGTTTAAATGTCTTTTGACTTTAATGAAAATATTTTGTTCTATCATAGAATAGTAGAGTTGTTTTGGTTGGAAAAGACCTTTAAGATCACCAGGTCCTGACACTGCCAAGCCCACCACTGAACCATGTCCTTATCTAGAGGATATATATAAAAAGACAGACAAAGGCAAACACAGAAGAGATGCATTTTCTTCATTCTACTACCAAGAGCCACAAAACAACCTTAGAAAAACTTTTCACATATTATGACAATACTCCAAGGGAAATATTAGAAGTTATTATGTGGTTATTATTAATTAAAGTGAAATACTCAATTCAGCCAAGATTAGAACAGTTCCCAGTTTCCCTGTTCATAAATAAATCAAAGATTTTCCTCACACAAATAAAATAAGCTGTTTGCTCTGGGAAGACAATGGAGATAGTGAGAAGACAGAGGAAATGATTGTGAGGTAATTGCACCCTTAGGATAAAAAAAGACATGAGATTGCTTTGTCCTTGCAGTATCTCAAGAGGTGAATTTCTTGAGATACACATTCACACTAGGCTTTTTATTGCTTAATGCATGTTTTCATTGTGTATTTGAGGAAATTACACATTATTTTCTTATTCAGCATATCGAATTAGCAACACTTTTGTATTAAAAACTCTCAAGAATTCCTTAAGCAATTACTCAACATCCAGAGTGACTCATGGCAAAAGTATAAAGCCATGTTTGTTACATGGTTTTTGAGTGTTCCTTTCTGTACTTATTTTACCATCAGAAAATAGCACGATCCACTGATTTTTTTGAGCCTTCATCACGTAAAGTGCATTGCTAAATACGTTCTGACTTCAGCAACAGGAAAAGTTACAGAGTTTTTAACTGCTTGTACCAAATTATTTCTTGATCCACACACCATAGCTGAGCAATTCTTTTTCAAATCCATGGTGAAGTGTTGTAAGATAAGAAAGTCCACACAGAGTAAAAGTATTTCACTGTTCTTCTTCCTCCACTACATGAAAATCAATAATGCAGTTCTAGATCAGGGAATCCTCTTGGTGCCGGTACTGGTGCTTGAGATGTGCCTTTGAGTTTCCTTTCTTAGATCCAGCAGACTATATAGCAACTGGACGCTGTAGTGAGCTGTCAGCATCTTAGTGATCTTGATGAAATGATGACAGTAACTGAGAACTACTCCTCTGTATTTCTTAATGTTTCATCATGTTTATTTTTCAGTGGGATTCACCTTTTCTGTTGTTTTCAGAAAGGACTCATTACTCATTAACCAGAGAAATCACTACAGGACAGTACAAATCAAAATCTGGGTGCTGCAAAGAAATGTGTTGCTCACTACATTTTTTTGTATGTGTAACACAAGTTTTCGTTTCATTAACACTGGATGAAGTTGCTAGTATGATGAATATTTGAGTCAAATACTTCACAGGGCACAGAGGTCAAAAAGACAACTGGCACAGTAATGAAGGTGTTTTAATCACAGAGCTCTGCAAGAGCTTCAATGACTTGTAATAGCTTTCGTTGCTTCACTGAGTTCAAGCTTATAGAGGAAAATAGAGAAGTTTCCAGTTATATTCATAGCTTCACTGACCATACAACCCTCTCTTCATGAGTTTCTGCCTTGTAGGCTAAGGCTTGAGCAAACTGTGGCCCTGCACAGACTGACTGATGAAAAGTACCTCAAACATGTAACAGTTCACAAGTCAAAAATGAGTTTGTGTCATCCTGTTGGGCAGGGGGAGGGCTACTACCCTGGTATGCATAAGCAGGATTATTACTTCCAAGAGACATGAAGTAAGTTTGCTACTTACTGAGTGCTGGGAAGTCTTCAGCTGGGATGTGACATCTAATGAGACTGAAGGTTACCACACAAGGCAGCTGTGCATCAGTAGAACAGAACTCAGGAAAAAAAGATATCTAAAAGGAGTACTTATAAAAAATGTCACCTTTTCTTTTCTTTTGCTTAAAAAACCTAACGAAAATAAGGATGGAAAGAGCAAGCTATCCACTTTGTCTACATTTGAAAGAAGTAGTTGTCAAATAGATAAAGAAAATGAGCCGAGGAATATTCTGCTCTGTGTGTAAAAGCTATGAAAGATAAGAAGCAGCAGGAGAGGCTTAGGTTAGGTTAGGCATTTTGTAAAACTTTCAGTGTTAATAACAGCAGATCTGCTAAGAATATGAATTGCTGAGATCCCAGATACGACACAGTACTCAACACCAGACTATCAGCCCCTTGCCACATTACAGTTGGCTCTGTAAATTGAGTGGGAGATTTCTGAATATTTACAAGTAGAGTGTTTAAAAGGAGCTGCTTGAGGGCCCAGTTATAGGTGGTGCCAAGCAGATGACACGTATTTGTGAGCACATCCCTGGAGGACTCCTGCCCTGTCACAGGGATGAGTGCAGTGGCCACTGGTTGCCTGCAGCTCTTGCCAAGCCTTGGAGCCCATCCCCACACAACTATCTTTCTGCATGTGGCATGATACAATTAGCAAAGAAGTTCACAGAAGCTACTTTTTTACCTACACTTCAGTCAGCCAAATAGTTGTCTGTGAAGGTGGTAAGGTTTATCCCTCATTAAATTCTGCATTTTCTTCCTCAGCACGTTTATATAACTTTGGAGCTGGAAACTTTTAGCTGCACAGTACCTTTGGGAAAGAAGTTAAAATAGGTATCAAAACAGCTGGGAGCACACCATGTGTTTTTCCAGACTTTTTAACCACACTTTCTTTTATGAATAAAGGAAAACAGATAATGACTTCTTCTGAGGTGAAAGTGAAACAAAATACAGCTTTGCTGAAGCAGAGTTTCACAACGTCTTTGTTTACCAAAATTGTATGTCTATACTGCAAGGCCTGCATTTGATTAAGAACATTTAAAGAAACGAAATGACAGAATTGGAAAAGTTTAGCTGAGGGGAAAAGAAACTCCACAACCTTTTTCTCCAAAAGTTCCTGGTGTGTTTTATATCTTCATGACCTATCCAGAGAGAAATGCTATGTGATAAGAAACAATTGTCACATACATAATACAGGGTCAACTGATAATGATTAGAGCAAAAAGCTTGTTTTGGTATTTAGAAAACATTCATCAATCTTACATTGATCTTGTATCACAGTTTTCTTATAAGGTCTCCTAGAATTCAGTTTTGGAGTGTTAGAAATAAAGGAGACCTTTTCTGGAGTTGATAAGCATCAAAAATTCATTGCAATATAAACTTGGACTGCATTTTATTCAACACTACTAAATATCTTTCAGACTTCTGTACAATATATGTATAGGTAAGAGAAAAGTACTTAGAATTTACAATGCATACCTCAGGAGAAAGGGTTTTTTAAGCTGTTGGTAGACAATTAATTCAGTGGTTTATCCTTTTCATGTCATTGATGTGGAAAAAAAATAAATAAATTGCTGCCATTTCTGTAGCTTTCCTTCCAGAGGAGAAGTAGGATTGTTGGCAGAGCAAAACGCTTCAGTTGCTGATTTGTTGTGACATCACTTATTGATTCACATTTTAGACAAGATCAGGGTGGGGGGGGCAAGTGTCTTTCATCTTTTCCACTGCTCTATCTTAAACATAATTCAAAGGAAGATGCTTTCATTTTAGTCAAGAGGGATGAATCATAAAACTTTCCTGGATTAGAGAGCTATTCACTTATCTTTCCTCGTATAATGGAAAAAAAAAAAAAAAAAACCAAACCACCAAACTTTAAAAAAATAACACACATGAAGCCCAGTTATTTGAAAAGCTGCTACCAGCTCACTGTAACTCATCCTACATCTATCCACTAAACTTTTAAGCTTTGATTCTCTTCTTGAGAAACATACAAGTATTTTTTGTAGTAGTTTTGGAGAAAAGACATCTTGTTTTTCACTTTTTTTATTTTCCGTCTGCATTTCACAATACAGTAAGGGGCTTCAAACTTTCTTTTGGTCTTTTTTTTTACCTTTTAGGATTTCCAGGTGTTCTATCTATAGTCTAAATAATGATACTCTTTGTTTTAATAGGCAGTTGAGAAATCAGCCTCTATCAGAGCAACACTGAAATGAGCAGGGTACTAACCCTACTGTGAAATAAAAAACATGATTAACTGATTCAATCCATTCAATTATTTCATGTATGGACTGCTTGAAAAATACAATTTCAAGCTCAGTAATTCAGTTTCTGGATAAGTTCTGCCAGAACACAGATGTATTCTTATTGTTTAATAGTGCCTGCCGAGCAGAACCTCTTAGCAATGCCACCAATTCTTACCATTCCTTTGTCTGCAGCCAGGTTTGATTACAACTGTTGCTTGGCAGATTTGACACTAATTCTTCCTCGGAATTCCCTTGTGTCTTAGATATTAATACTAAAATACAACCTTTCTCCAGAATTCAGTGAGGTATTAAATCCTCGTTGCAGTATTCAGTAGACCAGTTCAAAACAGTGCAAGAAAGGATGTGGTTCTCAGTTGCAACCTTGGATAGTTGAACAACCATGTTGGCTTTGTAACTGCAAACAGCTCCTGTGTAGCTGCCTCCTCCTGGAGGCTTTATAAATTGCAGAGAGTCAAAATGCCTTTTATCACAAGGTAGAAGTGCAAAAATAAAAACACAGGATTTTTCACACTGCTGCTGGTTGGGAAAGGAGTGGTTGGATCCAGCAGCTAAGCACAGAGCTGGGAAAAAAAAAATCCCAACATTTCACAGGGTGCAAATGGAAGCACACTTTTTGTACCACTCTGTAAAAATCAGAGCATCATAGAATTGTTATGGTTGGAAAAGAGCTTTAAGATCATCAAGTCCAACTACTCACCTCACACAACCAGGCCTATCACTAAACTAAACCATATCCCTCAGCACCTAATCTACGTGTATTTTAATATCTCTAGGGATAAGGACTCCACCACCTCCCTAGGCAGCCTGTTCCAATGCTTAACAACACTCTCAGTGATAAAGTTCTTCCTCATGTCCAATCTAAACCACTCCTCGTGCAGCTTGAGCCCATTTCCTCGTGTCCTGTCATTCGTTACCGGAGAGAAGAGATTGACCCCCATCTCATTACAACTCCCCTTCAGGTAGTTGTAGAGAGTGATCATATCTCCTCTCAGCCTTCTCCAGGCTGAACATCCCCAACTCCCTCAGCAGCTCCCCATCAAATCTGTTCTCTAAGCCCTTCCCCAGCTTTGTTGCCCATCTGTGGACATGCTCCAGCCCCTCCGTGTCCTTCTTGTAGTGAGGGACCCAGAACTGGACACAGTATTTGAGGTGTCGCCTCACCAGCGCAGAGTACAAGGGGACAATTATCTCCTTGGGCTTGCTGGCCACCATGTTTCTGTTACAGGCCAAGATGCCACCTGGCTCATGTTCAACTGCTGTCGATTTACACCCCCAGGTCCTTTTCAACAAGACAGCCACTCTGTCCCAAGCCTGTATTGTTGCCTGGGGTTGTTGTGGCCCAAGTGCAGGACCGAGAACTTGGCCTTGTTGAACCTCCTGCAGTTGGCCTCATCAGTGCAGCCTGGGCAAGTCCCTCTGAAGGGCCTTCCTGCTCTCAAGCAGGTCTACACTCCCACCCAGCTTGGTGTCATCTGTGAATTTACTAGGTGTGCACGTGATCTCCTCATTCAGATCGTTGATAGAAATGTTAAACAAAACAGTGAACAGTAAAGTCTCTAAGGGGAGTGGGTGACAGAGACAGAATCTCTTAAGTTTGGCTTTCTCCTTCTGATGGGTAGAAGTTGATATGGAGGAAAAGGGACATTTACATACACCAGATACCTGACGACTGCAGCTGGCAGCTTTCGAATAAAATTGGTTAATAAGAACACTACTGCCTTCTCTCTTGGAAAAAAGCAGGTGTAGGGAGCATCACTCTGGCTTATACCACACAGGACTGTGTGAACAAATAAGTTCAATCCCCTCAGTTGTTAAATATGTTCTGAGACTCCATCTGCAATATTGTGTTCTGCTCTGGGATCCCCAAGACAAATGACGTGGAGCTACTGAAGGGAGTCCAGAGGAGGCCGCTAAGATGATCAGAGGGCTGGAGCAGTTCTCCTGTAAGACAGGCTGAGAGAGTTGGGGTTGTTCAGCCTGGAGAAGAGAAACCTCCAGAGACACCTTACAGCAGCCTTCCAGTAGCTAAAGGAGCCGATAGCAAAGCTGGTGAGGGTCTTTTTCCAAGGGCATATAGTGATAGGAAAAGGGATAACACCTTCAAACTAAAAGAGGGCAGGTATAGATTAGATGTAAAGAAGTTCTTCCCTGTGAGCCACTGGCATCGGTTACCCAGAGAGACTGGATGCCCTTTCCTTGGAAGTGTTCAAGGGTAGACTGGATGGGCATTGGAGCAATCTGGTTTTTGCTGTCAGGGAGCTCCACTACATGGTGCTTTCTACTTCATCAAGCATGGTGTTAAGCCCATCATCTGTACAATGTAACCACATTTCAATGCACTGGTGGGTTTTTTTTAGGTTGGTTTAAAGTAGTTTTTTTTTGTCAGCATCCACTCCTCAGTTTTTTGTCTTATTTTACAGACTCTAATATCACAGTACTCTACCATTTCATGTGTACTCATGAGTTCTGCAGGTTTTTCTGGCCTTCATTCTTTTAGAAATGCCAGTAATCTGGTTAGAAATAATTTGCATAAGTTGTATTTCATTTTAGGCATGAAAAATGTTGCAATAATGATACTTGGAATTAAACAGAAGCTGTGGGGCTAGGGTAATTAATTTTCTTTAATGATGTGAACCATTAGAACAGCAGGATAAAATAGACTAGTAATTTGGAATATATGATAGTTATGAAAATAAAAACAATACCTATTTATTATATCCCTTTAAAACATGCAGGTAAGAACATTCAAAACTAGATTAAAAATGAAAAGATAAATACATCATACAGAGTCTGCTAACCTTTTAAAATCCCTTTGCTTTTTTTTTTAGAGCCTGCTGATAGACCTCCTCTTCTTCTGGTTGCAAGCTCTGAAACAATTGAAGTATTATATCTTAATGGAAGCGAAATGTCTTCCCGAACTCCCGTGAAAGGATCTGCCATTTTGACGCTAGACTATAGCTACAAAGAGGACACAATTTGTTGGATTGAATCAAGAGATCTTTCAAGTCAGCTGAAGTGTACCAAGATAACAAAAGCTGGGAAGTTAACAGATGAGTGGATAATAAACATTGTTCAGTATCTTCACAGTAAGTATCTGACAGCATTTTAGCAAAACACTAGTGTGTGTCTCGGAGAACTGTTGCAGGCAACTTCGGAAGTATTTTGGGGCTTGCTGTGGAAAACAGTCTTAAGTCTTCATGTCTTAAGGAATGAAACATTGCACCTCATACTAAAGCACTTTAATGTTTTTTCACTCCTATATATATTCAGCATGAGTTGCAATATTTCTGTCTAAACAAAGTTTGTAAAGATGTGCATATTTATAGGCTAAATATAGTGTGTGGAACTTACAAAAACATCAATGCAACAGAACAAATGTGAAATGCTTCCTTTTTATCTGGCAAAGAAATGCTACATAATGCTTGAAAGTGATACTTTGCTACTGGAATGGCATCGACAATGACTTAAAGGAACACTTGCTTATCACATTTGCTGTCAGCTACCAAAGGTATGTTAGCTCTTGAAATAACAAAATATTTCCTGACTTACTGGAAATAAATTGTTGCCCTTTTTTGCAATGAAGAAAAAAAAATATTAAGAAGACCTAAACTCAATCTTACTGGATTAGTCTTTGGCATTACAGCATTATTTCTCAATCTACTTTCCATTTCTGAAAAGCTGTTATCTTCTGAAGGAGGTGTTCATCCACTTACACATCCTCACGTGAACAGGCTGCAAAATAGCATGCAGGCCAAAAAAAATGCAATTTTCTTCATCTTTCACCAAAGAGATGCCCATAGATCAATTTATGAACTACTGCACTGAGGAGGGCAATGGTGCTGTTAATGAAAGGTATCTAAAAACTCAAGACCTAAGAGTGCTTTAGCCGGGATGTTGGACTAGAGGATGTCTAAAGGTCCCTTCCAACCCTCACCTTTCTGTGATTCTGTGACTAGTGGGCTATAATTGGACCTAAGATTTTGAAAAAACCCTTCAAAGAGAGTTGTGCATCCAGGAATAGCTCAGGACAGACCTCAAATTCTTTGATCACCCTGTTCAGGAATGTGCAAATCACACATTTGATTGTAACTCTTATTGGTGCATGTCAAAGTGATAAATTCTTCATAGAGGTTGTGCTGTAGACTGTCAAAAGGGCTGCTGAAGCCTGTGGTCATTTCTGCAAAGTAAAGTTTGGGGGTTTTTAAGCTATTTTGGTAATTATTTATTTTCTACAATACAAATTATTTTTAAAAATAAAAGAAACAAAAACAGAGTTTAGGATTTGGGTTTTTTTGTTCACTACTCATTGTGACTATTGTTTTAGAGGACTCTCTTATCCTAAATGTAAAGCATAGTTAGGTTGGGGGTTGTTTTGCCCCTTCCTCCTATTTGATTCAGGGTTTATTCAGAGAGCTTTTCATAAGTTAGATAAATAAGAGCCTTGAAAATCTTGGTGGTAGTATTTGATTGTGCTTTTTTAATTCTCTCTGTTATTGATATTTTATTTTCTTTTCCTGTTAGAAAGCACAATCAAATTAACTGCAGTCCTTAGCAAAATTGGTTTTGTATTGAACTGTATGTGTGTCTGTTCTGTCACTTATCTTCATCATCAGAGTGGGCCTTAGCACTGTGTTTTGTAGTTCTCCAGCAGCATTCCTCTCCCTTTCTTCTCTATTTGTGAAAAGAATTACCAATCCCTGTGGTGTTCAGATCTGCATTAGTGCATCTGTTTGCAAAATAAAGGCTGTGTGAAGGGTTCGAAATGAATAAAGAGGCTGGAATTAATGAGCTAATCATTTTTCATGGTGCTAGTACACATCAGCCTGTGGTCTCTGATATTTTTCTGCAACTTCACTGTAATCCTTTGGTCTCTTTTAAATGAAAACTAGAAATGCCCGTGGACATGAATCAGCTGCAGAAACTTGTTCCAGCTTCGTTTTCATTTTGCTTTGGGAAATAGTGCCTGGAGACAGGGAAGCATTGCTTGGAGCCAGGTTTGGAGCTCAGACTGACAAAATCTAGCAGATTTAGCTATGGTGGTAGTTTTCCCAGGCGCACACATCCACAGATGCTCTTCTTGGGAAGAAACCCAGGGAAGCATCACTCCCCATGGTCTGGACACTCCTTCTTGGAAGGACAAGCAGCAGGAAAGCTACTTTTGACCACCCACACCAGCTCACAGCTCTGCAGTGAACCATTTCAACAGACAGGCTTACTGAGGCAGCTGAGACATGAGACAGCACGGACACCATGCCATTCCTTTTGGGAATAATAACTTTCAAAGGTTCAACTCACTTGTTGCAGATTTGTTGGTTGTTTTTTTCCCTCGGTACTCAATGCAGAAATTATCCACCTGATTAATATCTTCTCTTCCAGACATATATCTGGAGTTCTGCCTGCACAAGGACAGGCCAAGAGTTTCATGTTACTATATCTGTTATAAATTATGCCTGCACGCATGTATGGGTCATTTGGTGGCTACTGCAGAATTGAGTTTTAATTTTAGAATCTTCCTTTTCTTCCCACCACAATCTGTTCCCCATCAGGTGACTTCTGCTATTTCTCTTCACCATATAGCACTACATCTGATGAGGCAAATTAATTCATTTTAACTCTTTATCAAGGATTTCAAGGGTAAATGTGTTCTCTGGCAGCTAAAGTCAAGGAAATAATCATGCCCATGGAGTTATTCAGATAAAAATGGAAGGTCTGTTCTTCACAGGAAACCATTTTGTGTATGTTTTTGTTAGTGGAAGAAAATATCTGCATATTACACAAAATATGATAGAAAAGTCAGGTTTAAAAAGTGATTGGGACTGCTCGAAGTGGGCTTATTCAAAGTGGTTTAGTGAAGGTGAGGAAGCCCTGTAGTTAGGAGCAAAGCATGTAGATCATCTCTTCAGGAAGAGGTTACATTAAAACTGACTTCATGATAGGTCATATAGTACCAGCTCCAAGGTAGTGAGCATAAGCTTTGGATTCAGAAAAAAAGGAATTACAGTCCTTTAGTATCTAGTATTGTCCCTCAAAAGACAGTCCAATACGGCTTCAGTTTGGTGTGTATCTATCCCAGATGAATACAACCATTTAACTTGGAAGAGCAATGTTAACTTGGTCCTCATCTGTACCTTATTCTGCATAAGGATGAAGAAGGGAGAGAGGGTGTTGGGTGTTGGGTGTTGCAGGACAGCACAGTGCAAGTCCAGCGGTGCCATTCCTTGTGCTTAGTTATTATGCTGGTTTCAGGTTCATAATATTTATCATATCAAGGATAGGCTTGATTTGATAGGATCCTTTTAAATAAACGTAGGTTTCTGTAGGCATGGTAATGTCATCACAGGCATTATTTTCTTAGCCAAGGTCAGACTTTGGCATGTTGTTTCATCTTTGTCTTTTTAGGTCCTAGAAGTTTTTGGAAGAGGAGCTAGAAAATTGTCTCCTGCAGAGATTTATGTAGACAGTGTCAGAGCCAAATAAGCCTTCAGGGAAGATTCTTCTCTAAGGGAGACTTGTACAACCATTGCCCATAATAACGAGCATGCTCTTTGACACTTTACAGTACCTCACAGTCCACTTCCAGTTAGTACAGACTGGAAGACTTTCAGGAACAATCATTTATGTAAAGTGCTTCCTCTAGGACCAAACTAGCAAAAATTCTTTTTAATAACACAAATATGGAAGATCTCTCACAATTTTCCACCCTTCCAAAGCCACGTTGTACTATCTTGTTTTAATGTTTTTGTGTGTTGGAGTGGGGGGCAGCAAGACCAGCATTATCTGGATGACTTAATCTTCTTCCTCACATGGGACACTTTGCATCTTCATCATTAAAAGTACCAAGCACCTTTACATGTTCTCTAAAAAAGCACCAGGCAGCATAGCCTGGGTTTTACCCACTACTCTTCTGAAGAATATGACCAAATCTCTTCTGGGATGATGCTTCAGAGTATGATATTTTCTGCTTGGCTGATATTTGATTCAGGTTTTCTTGGCATTCAGTTATCAGAGTACACCAGTACAAATCCTGCAATGCTTTCTGTTCAGCTTTGCCACCTTGTGGTGTTTGATATCTCCAGCCAATTGATCTTACCTCTCCTTGGAAAGCACACAGGCTTTTCTGTTGCCAGATGTGCGTGTACAGGACTGATTAGGACAAGCAGAAACGCCTTGCTTCTTTCATACTAATTCAGTTTTAATCCAGCTGCCTTCCCTAAGCTGCCCTACCACAGCACTTGGGAAGAGTCACTCCCAGTTTGGAAACAGGTAATAGGCATGGAGGGCTGGTAGTCTCTGGTGGAGAGCAGTATTTGCCTCTCCTTACCCTCACAAGCACAAGCCAAAGCTGACTTTTTATCTCTCCCACTTTTTGGATGTGGTTGCTACAAAGGCCATCAGACAGGGAGCCCAAAGGATTTTATGAGGATCCAACAGTGTTTGGTTACGTTTCTAATTACCCCTCAGCCTCTCACCTAAACCACTTCCTAACACTGATTATCCACAACTCCTAGCGCTGTGTTCAGAATAGCTGCAGTCATTCAGCTTGGCGTTGATGAGGCTCAATCACTGAAGGAACATGAAGCACTGGAGATGGTGCTTTTCAGCAACCTTCCTGTGAAGTTCCTCTGAATATTCATGAGAAATCAAAGCAAAGTTTGGCTTACTCAGGACAGCAATTGTGAAGATCTGAGGGGAGGTGTTTGTTCCTACATCAGATCAACCCCAAACTTCTCTTCAGACAGGAGTTATAGGCTGTCCTATAGTCGTAGGATGTCATTTTTTTCTCTTTCTTCTGTCATAGATAGTCCATGTTTACAGAAGATGAATCAGAATGAGGATTCATGTCAAAGGTCATTTACACCTCAAATATCACATCAATAGCATTCATTGCATCTAATACAGTAATGGGAACCAGAAAAGGTTGTGAGAAGAGTATCCTAAAGAAATATCCCAGCATACTTGTCCTGTGTATGATGTTCATTTCTGTGAAGACTGGACAAATGCTGTTCCAGGATAGTGACCAGGATAGTTACTTTGCCTAAGGTGGTGTTTTGTTTTTCTGTTTAATAATGTCAATATGTCATTCTGAAGTGCTCAGGGCGGATCCATCATTAAATATACAAAACTAGGATACCTATCATATTAATTTATGTTTATTCAGCTTGAATTTCTCATGTTCTGTAACTGTCCAGCAGTTCTTCAAATCTAATCCTCTGCTATTCTGGAAACCTTATGTTTATTATTGGACTTTTAGCACCTTATGATTCATGTCAGCTTCCAGGTAACATCTGAAAGTTCTCTCCTGCAGGTACCAGCACAGACCACTGCTGTGGAACTTGGTGATGCTTAACAGGGAGCCAGCTTTGACCCTCATCTTAGGCAGTTACATAGTCACTGTCATATGTATAAGACTACATCTTTCCCAAGTCTTCCATCATCACTTCCTGAATGGCTTTTGAGATTTTCATGTGTTTCTGTGGTAACTTTTTCTTTACCCCCGTGTACTTTTAGATACTCCCCTTCAGGGCAGCCTCAAGTCCAAATCTTTAATTGGATGTTCTTCATACTCCACAGCTTGAGGTGGGAAATGCTTTCTTTACATCATCTTTGTGTCTTTGAATACATTTATTCCTCATTCTGGTGTGCCTGGACTTAGAGGACTTTTGTTCTTGTACTTGATACAGCTTTGATGAGGTGCTTTTTGATGGTCATCAGGTTTCCTAGAAGAATATGGATACTTCATATCTTTTAATTCAGCCTTTCTGTTCCAACAAGCATGATCAGTTGAATCTCATCCTTCAAATCCACAAACTTTTCTTCTTAATAGTACTCATATATTCAAGTGTACATGTCCTCTAAGGTACAATATGTATATCAGACATCTAAAGAGGGCCTTGCATAAATTAGGAGGTTTTAAATGTTTGCTGTGAAAGATCTGGCTGCTTTTGGAGCAGCTTTTGGATACAGTCCATCCAATTTAACTTCAGGATTTTTCTACTGGCTTGAATAGTGTCCCCATAATAGTGCATTATGTTGTTTTGAGGCACAAACTTCCATGGCAGATGCTCTGAATGGGTGACATTTCCTTCCAAAGTTAGGTTACCTGCACTTAATCCTTTTTTTGACACAAGAGCTATTAATTAACTTCTTGTTTCTTGCCAAGAGTGAAGATTTTCAGTCATTCAAAGATATAATACTACTATTTCTTCAAGCTTTGTTACTGATGTGGGTTCTGTAACTGATTTTTCATTGACATCAGCCAAAACCCCGGCTGTCTGACATCAGCCAAAAGCTTATCTTCTGTCTATTTTCTTTTTATATGCTTCTCAGAAGTCATGCCCTGGGCAGTTAGTTCTCAGAATGAGTAGAGAAAATGAAGTGCCATATCTCACTGGTATTTCTCAGTGCAAAGTTCTTGTTTTCTATTTCCCCCCCGCTGCCCCAACCTCCTAAACTCTGCCTGATACAGTCTCCTGAATGCTGTCTCTGCAAAGCCTACATCTCTTTTTATGCCCTTATTCCCAGTGCTGACCATTTTTGGACTTCCACTTTAATTAGGTACATAATTTTCCTAACAGTGGGACATGACCATACATTTTGTGTCTTCCTTACATCCCAGCCCCTCCTTAATGAAAAGCTCTTACACCAGGGAGAAAATCCAAGAGCAAGCCATCTCCCACAGTAGCAGAAGGCTCTTGTAAATAACTAATGGACACTTTGCCATAGCATCAGTAGCCATGTAAATTTATCTTTATCAAGCCTTATGCTGAGGGACTCTTCCTCTCTGTCAAACTGAATTATTATACAGCTTATAAAACAGGAACATTTGTATTTTGTTAACAAGATTTTGAAGATAGGATAAAATAATTGTGGAGACCATAAAGATCTAATCTATAGATAACTAGATTGCTGCAAATATAACATGCACAATTTTTGTATGAATATTTTATGAATGCCTTTATATCCCCAGATACAAGAATAATGAAATATCAGTTAAAAAAGAAAAAAGCACAACAAAACTCACAAGTAATTTTTTTTTCCTGAAATGTGGGAATAAATAATGCATGTTTTAGGGGATTAGACACACATTTTCCCATAAGCCTTTGACCTCCATACACACTATCTTGGCTTCATTTTGATTTTTACTTGCTAGCCACTGCAACTAGACTTTCTAACATGATTTTCAAAAAAAAAAAGACCCTGAAGTTATTTTGTTTTTCTGTAATTCCACTGTGGACTTCAGTAATGGGCAAATGTCCATGGAGACACAGACATTTACATAGCAGTATTCTTGGAGATTAGGAAAGATAATCCCGTGGTCCTTTGATGCCAGTGCTAGTTGAGAAGGGTTTTTTTTGCTGTCTGATGAAACTAGAAAGACTCTTTTTTTTTTTTTTTTCCTATCATAGAATCCTAGAATCACAGAATAGTAGGGTTGGAAGGGACCTCCAGATATCATCTAGTCCAACCCTCCTGCAGAAGCAGGTTCACCTAGATCAGGTAAAATAGTTTTTTCTTATATTTAAATGGAACTTTTTGTGTTCCAGCTTCATCCCATTACCCCTTGTCCTGTTACTATCTACTATAGAAAAAAGGGATGTCCCAACCAACCTCCTGACACCCACCATTTAGATATTTGTAAATGCTAATTAGCTCCCTCCTCAGTCTCCTCTTTTCTAGACTAAACAGCCCAAGTTCCTGCAGCCTTTCCTCATATGAAAGATGTTTCTGTCCCCTGATCATCTTGGTGGCCCTGTGCTGGACTCTCTCCAGCAGTTCCCTGTCCCTCTTGAGCTGAGGAGCTCAGAACTGGACACAGGACTCCAGATGAGGCCTCACCAGGGCAGAGCAGAGGGGAAGAACTGCCCTTGACCTGCTGCCCACACTCTTATTGATGCATCCAAGGATGCCATTGGGCTTCTTGGCCAACATGCTGAAAAGGAAACAAAACCAGATTGGTGTTGCCTTTCACAACCAAAACTTCTACTGCTTTCTAATCCCATGCAGGATCTAAGCAACTGTGTAGCCACAGCTATAGTCTCTTACTGTTTACACTTTTCAGGCTCTGAGGTGTCCTCAGTATTCACAGAATATTGTCTTCTACCTTTCTTCTAAGGAGGACATATACAAGAGATATATAGGAGACACCTAGTTGTTCTCTGCCCATTTAGTAATAGTTATAGGTTACTTGAGGCTTCAGGTTCACACTCTTGAACACTGTGTTCGATGACAATTAATATCTGATCAATATTTTAGTAGTAGACAACATAAATTATTCATATATGCATGAACTTCTGTTATTCTACTGTTACTTTATTATTTTATTTATAAATTTCACATTACTTAGGGTAGAGCCAGTGGTTTCCTCCTTAAGTGGAGAAGCTTCTTTGTAAATTCATGTCACACAGGACGCTAATCAAGTTTGCTTCAATTAGGCTAATTGACAGCCAATTTGCCATGTACTTCCAGATATTAATTTATTAATGCAAATATTTCATTCAGATTTCATTAAAAAAAAATAAAAGCCAACTGAGGAAGTGAAGAACCCATGCTCTTTACTTAATGAACTTTGAATCATGTCATTAAAATTTCCTCTTCTGCCTCCTAAAGACTTTTCTCTGAGACACAGATCATGGAACACAAGTTCCACCAAGAAAACAGTTTTACAAATCTGTGGTTTCTTTATAGGAGAAAAATAAAAACTCTAAACCCAAAATATTATTTCATTACATTCACCATTATAACTGATATTTTTATATAAAACAATAAGCATTTGAGTAATTGCAGACCAATGTCAATCCCAAATAGATATTTAACCTGTAGCTAAAACCATAAGGAAACAGGATGTGTTCAGCAAAGAACCTCAGAAGTTTTAGGAGTGCGCTGTGTTGTACAGAACATCAATGAAGTGACCGACAGGGAATTGACACAACTTCTGTTAGTGTTTGCAGGGACCAAATCCCATCCACTGTGACTTTGTTCTTCTCTACCTGATAAATAGTAATACAAGAAACTGCCTGCTGTATGTTTTGGAGGAAGCAGCAGCAGAAAAAAGCCTGCTTGTATATCTTATACGTGCAAACAGCATTAGAATAAAAACACGAGTATTGTGAGTCATGATCTAGCTGGTGGCCTTGACTAATTGTTGTGTGTTGCAATTTATATTTTGATCTGGTGCTTTTTACTGCTACAGGGAAAAGGATGCATGAAGATCATGTCTTTCCTAAATGAAAAAATTTTGTTAATCCAAGTAAATCTGAACTCTGAAGCCACATATGAGATAAAATAAAAACAAGGTGGAAGGTCTTTGTCACTGCTTTTTAAGAACTGGTATAAGCTGTACCTCTTCAGGGCTGTTCTGCTTTCCATACTCACCGTAGCCTGAGTGTTTCTGGGCCGTACTGTAATCTGTGACAGGCACATCTATGAGTTTATATGGATCAGAGTAAAATAAAGGACTTGTTCTTTACTTAGCACTTCATCAGGAGCTCTTACAGAAAGAGGAATTGCATGTTTGCCAATGGTGATAAAACTGTAATTATTATTTACACTGGAGCACACATGGCAAATTAACAGCGCCATCTGATTTTGGAGTTTAATATATTATTGCTTTTTTTCCAGTTTTTAACTTCTTTGAATGGCAGAAGCAATGACTAACTCAAAAAGTATTATCTCCAGCTCACAGAAATATTTTTGTCTTCTACACTCACAAAATTTACGTTGTGGATTTCTACTTAGAATGAAGCAAATTTGATTTAAAACCTTCTTTTGACTTCAGGTTGGAAGTAGAACATGAATGCTGAAAAACTTATGGATGTGAGCATTATGAAATATATAAAAGGGAAGAACAAATCCTATCCTTCTCACTCTGTGTCAGTTTGGTTGAATAACATAAAATCTTGGTTTCGTTGTAAATTTTTCTATGGTGGTTTTAGTGAAGAACTCATTCTGAAATTGAAAAATTACATATAACAAAGCACTGAAGCAGAATAAATCACTTCAGCTGGAGTCAGGCTTCAGATAGATTTCTTAGTTTTGGGAAAAAAGTGTTTTAATCATTGTAAGTAATAAAATTATAAAAGACAGGATATGCAAAGGGTCGGTCTGTTTGCTCAGAGCTGAGGCTCTGCATTTGTCAACATGTCACAAAGCAGCTCTGGTTTGGTTTGTGGGGTTAGATGTTCACCTTGACAATTCTCCCACTGATGATAAAGTTTGCATAGTCTTTCCATCCCTAACAGCGTAACATCTCTGTCACACTATAGCATCAAAAACTGATGAGCTGGTTGAGGAGTGTGTGGAGATAACCTGCTACCATTTGCAGTCTGGAGGCTCTTGCTTTTTTTGGTATTTTTGGACTTGCTTACTTTTGTTGCTATTTACTCAAGTGTATGATTCCCTTTTTTTAAGATGAGGGAGTAGTTTTAATTTATATATAAGGAGAGAAGTATAATGTGTTTATAAAGATCAGTGCTATTTCTCTTCTAGTTATGAATATACTGAAAACATGTATTTTCATTTTAAGACTCTTTGGAGGATAAATTGGTTAGTCATTGAGTCTGCTCAAACTGGTTACAGAAAGCAGGTTTGTTTTAAATAGTCATAACCACTGTGTTAGCTTCAAAAATGAACCCACTGGGAAACGTCAACTCAAGGAAGATGAAGTAGCGGGAAAACAGGTTTTATAGCAGTCTGTGAATGCACTTTAAATCCATAGTCTGCATCTTACAAAATAATTGGTCACAGTGTGAGTTGGGAAGGTGGGGTGAGTGTCCTTTTGCAAACATATCCTTGGATGGACAATTATTCTATCATAAAACTGACTGAGAAAAAAACATAATTGAAGAGAGTTGCTCTGAAAAGAATTGCAATACAGTTCTGCATGGACTGGTGAATTACCTGGAGAACCTCGTGCGAGGATGAGTGGCAGCTGGCTGGAAGGGTGCTGGGGAAAGCACAGCACCTAGCGCTGTGCTCCTGCTCTGTTCTTAAGCTCAGGGAATATTAATATCACATATCTGCCTGCCTAGAGGGATTAACAAGATTAATAAAGAAATTTGACATTAGGATAGGCGAAAGCAAAATATATTAGTACAAGGAAGACAAGAGTGAACCTTGCAGAGGGGACCTGCAGGAGGGATGTGATGCATATTCGTGCCTTTCCTCTGTATTTCTTTGCAAGTCTTGGGACAAATTCTTTTTACTGTTTACATGAAAGGAGGAGTGATTAAGGAAGAAAGGCAAAGTGCTGGTAGTCAGGAGACCAGTGTTTTTCCCGAGACTTACGGAGTGACATTTAGCAAGTAATCTTGTCTTTTCCCCTCTAAATGTAAGATGAGAATAACAGCATTTCCATATGGCATGGGGATGCTGTGAGGTTTAAAAACTGAAACGCTAAAATGAGGGGGGATACACAAGGCAGAAGCAGTTAACACAAAGTACACAACACTGCTGTGGTTGAGAAGAGCTGGGATTATGGCCTCATATCTTTCTAAAGTGGCTAGTTTTGGAAAGAGCTGGAAGCTTTCTGAATGCAAAGTTCAAGCTCTGCAAATATAAGAGCATTGAGCTTGAGCCATATTGCCATATTACTGGAAGCAACAGCTATTTGAGTGGTTTATGAGACTTTTTTAATGGAATCTATGGATGGTATTTCATTTTACAAAAATGTAGACGAGTACCTGTATCCCTCTGCTAAATAAACAAAAAAAAAGGGGCAATATCCTGACGGAAATGGATAGAAAAGTAAATAATGCATAACTCTAAACACATTTTATTTGTGACATTACTGGAAATAAGTTATCAAGAGTAAACAACTTTTTTTTTAATGCATCACCAACCCCTGTACTAGAAGTCTGGGCAGCTGCCTGCTTTGTTGGTCAGGTCACATGTAATAAACAACAGCCTTCTCCTCAGAGGTTTCTATGTTGATATTGAAAAGCTGTAATAAATGGATGAAAAAAAGAGAAAAGGATAGCTAGGAAGACAGGGAGGATGAGGCAAGGGTCACATGAGCATGCATTTGTTACAGCCAGTTGGCAGTCAGTGTTTGTTTCCCTCAAACTCTGTGAAGAGGCAAGTGACATTAGTGGGTGCTATACCCTGGGTTTCCCCTTCTGCCCATATTCAAGCATGCTGATAGCATCAGGGAGTGACAATAATTCCTCTGTTAGAGGGAGGGAAAGGGATGAAGAAAATAGCTTTATGTCCTTTCATGTAAGAAGCATCTTCTTGCTGTATCAACCCTAAAAAAAGAGGCTGTCTCAGCTAGTAAGGTATATGGTACGGTTTTGTTTCAGAGATGTTATGTGAAACAATGAGGTCTGTGTTGGCCAACTGTGCAGGTTATGTATTTTTTATCAGTGAAGATAGTTTAAAATTTTCAAGTATTCTCTCAGTCATAACTCTCAAGCTGGATTTAAATTAGACTCTGCAGATTTTAATTATGTTATAAACAAGTTCTGCAGTGAAATTTATTTTAACAAAGAAAAAAGCTGGGGAAAGTTGAATGTCTCCTCCTTTTCCCCTAATATGTCTGAGGTGAAGATAAAGACTTTTGTGCTTAACATGGATGTATCTATATATCAAAATGAAATAATCTATGGTCAGTATTACCTTCTAATTAAAAGTGAATGTAATAATGCCCTTTGGGGAAAAGAAAAAGATTGATTTATAGTGCTAGGTCACATCATGTACTGCATATTCATACCATCTCGACCATATATTGCTAATAGCACCTATAGTGAGCTGGAAAATAAATTATCCTATAAAATTATGACCTGTATTTTACCCACAAGAAACTATAGCATACTCCGGGTTCTGTGAAGCAGTGTTGTCTGACAAATGTAACCTCCTACAAAAGATGTGCAGTTTGAGTTTCCTTTGTTCCTAACCCTTCCTTTAAGAGCTAACAGAGATAATATGCTTCAACTTTATCCCCCTAAAAGTGAGCCATAAAGCACCGTTGCCTACCTCTGGTATTAAACTCTTCAGACTTTCTCTGGAAGTCATTTTCTTTGGTATTGCAAAAGTAACTACGCATTTTATTGATGTATCTTTCAGTTTGTAATCAACAATTGCTCAACGTATTTGTAGGAAAATGTTTAAGTGGCTTTATATGGTGCAATGATGATGTTTCAAGTTCATACTGGCTGCAGCAGGTAGCCCTGGGAAGGTGGAAGGTTGGACACTTTTGCCTTTGATGATGGGAAGTGTTACTGCCTAATATAGCCACATCGTTTTCCCCCCCAGCAGTGCTCTTAGTCCCCACGCTTGATGGGACGCCTATTGTGGCTGAATTATGCTTTAATTTTAACAGTGGATGACTTAACTGCTTTGAAGTAAATAACTGGGTTTGATTTACAGTCTCAGCAGATTTATAAGAAGCTTTTGAATGTGCAGTTAAAAGGAAAAAAAAAAAAAAAAGGAGGACTGTTATGGCTATGTACCTCTATAAATCTGTCTTTATTGTCCAGCGTGGATGCAGGCTACTGGGACCCCATTCCAAGTTTACAACCAGCGGGCAGTGTGTCTGAAGCTCAGTAATGCAGAAATTAGAAATGTGATGGTTTTCAACTATTCTTACTTGTTTCTGTAATGATATTGATGTTAGAAAATTCACTCCTTACAAAAATCTAGGAGACTCAGGATTAAAAGACGGAGCCATTCATAAGGCTCTGAATTCATTGTTTCACACTTTTTCCTTACCCATTTAATCTATTGCCATCACAATCAACTCTGTGACTCAAGATCCAGCAACTTGATGCATTGTGTAGGAGAGTCATTGTATGACACAAGTAAAAGAATCATAGGATCATAGAATGGTAGGGTTGGAAGGGACCTTTAGAGATCATTTAGTCCAACCCCCCTGCAGAAGCAGGTTCACCTAGATCAGGTGTAAGAAATGGGAGGAAGTTTATCATTAAACTCACATTTATCTCTCAGTACTTGCCCCGTGTTCACACTCAGCAAATGTTCTATATACCATGTCTGTCTTAATTACAGTCAGTTGCCTGTAGTCCATCTGCAGTCACATGCCTCATAGCAGGCTAAGAAACTGAGCCATAAAACATCTGACAACATCTTGCTTTTATAGAAATAGAAAAACGCATGGCAGGACTATTGCAAGGTAAGATGTGGGTAGAACAGGGCCACCAAATAGGCTGAGACTGTATTTTGAGCTGAGCAATCTGCTGTATTGCTTAAGAGGCCCCAAAACTGGCTTCTGTGGCCCTATTTTCTCATCACACAATCACACAGAATCACAGAATCTTAAGGATTGGAAGGGACCTCAAAAGCTTATCCAACCCCCACTGCCAGAGCAGGACCACCTAGAGTATGTCACACAGGAACTCATCCAGGTGGGTTTGGAATGTCTCCAGAGAAGGAGACTCCAAAACCCATCTGGGCAGTCTGTCTCAGTGTCTCAATGTGTTCAGATATTAACTCAAAGTTGTGAGGACTGGCAGGGATCATGTAGGCCACGCTGTGTCACAGTCTTCACGGAGTCCTTTGAAAGGTATGGATGAGCTAATTTTAAAAACTCTTAAATTTTGTGAAGTTTCAGGCATTGGATCTTCTTCATAAGTGGACTGCATCCAGTAGAAAGATAAAAGTCTGATTTTGAACAGAAATACCCATATGGAATAAGTGCCTGAATGTGTGTTCCTCTGTACAGAGTTGGAAGCAGAACGCTGGAATCTCTTGAGTGACTGGATAGACAGTGTCTGTGAGAGACTAGATGTCTTCATGAGCCATCAGGATGCTTTCATTAAGTATTCATGATATTTAAATTAGCCTCATATTTTTTGAAACCTCTTCAGCTTGGGGAAACTGCTATTGTCTAAATGGTCACATTTATAGGGTTTTTTTTTTAAGCAGTATCTCCTAATATCCTGGAGGGTTGGAGGAAAACCAACTGTATTTTCAACAGTAGCCCAATTGATTGAAATTTAAATTAAGTTTAGCAAACAAGAGGAAAAGCTTTCTTTCCTTTTGAGGATCTTGAAGTCTGGATGCTGTAAAGAGGATATTTAAATATTACAATGTTTTAGGTACTGCACTGCTTTTACAAACAATATCTGAGAAGGCTGGTTTAAGTCAAAGGAATTAGGTATTTGAGGAGGAGTCATTTGAAAAAAGAGAGATGGATTATTTTTTTCCATTTGATTTTTCATTTTTAAACATATGCAAGAACCACTCAGGACACGACTGTTAAAAGTTTAGACACCAGTGTGTCTGACTTCTTGAATGGTGACATTTTTAATAAGAATCATGTTTTGTAAATGGCATTGGAGACATTATTATGGAAAATTGCTGTCAGTAGAAGGGGCATAGAAAAATCTATGCCAGCTTAACTTTCCCAAGCCATGGTGTCAGTATGAGGTTGTCTGGGCTGCTAATTAGGAACATTACTCTCAGAAGAGAGGCACAGCAAAGGCAGTGCTTCTGCAAGATTTCACAGCCTGTCATTTGAGCATGTTTTAATGACTGTTTACCTGGCCTCATCATTACTGACTATTTTAGAAAAAGAAAGGCTTGCTACTGTTTGTCTTGTTACTCAAAACTTGTCTTTTTACTCAGGTGGAGGCAAAAAGCCTATGCTCAATTCCTTCCTGTTATTCTTTGGAATAAATGTTTTGGCGTCCTTTATCAGTATATGATTTTATCTCTTTTTTGTTTTACTAAACAGGTAGTAAATTAAACGAAGCAAGTCTGTCCATGTCTGCTATTTTTATTATTTGCCTACTTTACAGAGCTCACAAAGCCTCACCTGCTAAAATCTCAGCTTTCAGTGAAAACATTAAAACGGCTTTCTAGTTGTAGAGAGGTAAATTGCAAGTATGTGAGAAAAAAATACACCCTGAAGATTGAGAAAGCATAGGGAAAGGCAAAATGCCTCAAATGTGTTGTCCCATTTTCACTTGTTTTTTATTTTATCTCATTTTTCATGGGTTTGCCTTCCAGATTAAATGTCTTTGTTTCTTTTCCTTTGTTTCTGCCTCATCTCTTGACTCAGCAGGAAGCAGGAGATGCTTCCTTAGTCAAAATACAGTGAAGCAAGCTCTTACTTACCTGGGGCTTGTTTATGCAAGACAGCCCCAGAGACAAACAGTTACTGACATAACAGGTTGTAGAGTAAGCTGGTGTGAGCATGCCCTGGAGATGTGCAGATCTGTCGCCTTGGCCTTTGGGGGCAGAGGGACCAGAAGGTGACTCATCCTGGCATGAGGCATTTGAGCAGTACCACCTTTGCACACTCCTACATTGCTCTACCATTGGGTACTTCCATGTGTTGGGATGCTCGTTACAGAAATGTTAAGCTGATGAAAGTTTTATTACAGCCACCCTCTCGTGCTTCTCTGAAGTGTTTATTCCCCTACCATATGGCCGACCATCCGAACAAGTGTTGCACAATCCTCAAAACCACCACCCTTGTATAACAGAATAAATTAAACAAGTGACTCTTAGCAGACCTGACTACCTGTGACAACACAGACCTGCACTTTGCAAACTGGAAAGATCTCTGTGAAATAAACACTCGGTGTTTTGGTGCAGGAAGAGTAGCAAACATTTCCCTCCCCACAACTGTGGGTTTCAGTCTGTGCTCATGGAGAGTCAAAAATACCTGCACACCCATGCTCTTATACTGAAAGTACACCAATTCCCTTCTCTCATCTCCCCCAGGCAAGCCCAAAATACAGCATGAAATTCCTGCATGCAAGTGTGGATGTTATAGTCATTCAGAATAGATGTATATGGGTTATGGAAGAAAAAATAGTATCCTTTTTTTAAGGTTGAGGCTGAGGGGTCCGGGGTTGCTTAGCCTGGGGGAAAGGCTCAGGGGAGATCTTCTAACTCTCTACAGCTACCTGAAAGGAAGCTATAGCGAGGCGAGAGTCGGTCTGTTCTCCCTAGTAACAAGCAATAGCACAAGAGGAAACAGCCTCAAGTTGTGCCAGGGGAGGTTCAGGCTGGATCTGAGGAGGAATTTCTTTGCTGACAGAGTTCTCAGGCATTGGAAGGGGCTCCCCAGGGAGGTGCTGGAGTCACCGTCCCTGGAGGGATTTCAGAGACTGGTGGGTGTTGCACTTAGGGGAAATGGTCTAGTGGTTGATAGGGCTGGGACAAAGGCTGAACTCCATGAGCTTAAAGGTCTCTTCCAGCTGAAACGATTCTATGATTCTAACACTGAATTGATAAATATGTTTATAGTTCCAAAACAATGCCCAAAGAGAAAGAACAAATCATGGTACTAATTTCCTAGTGTCACTGAAGTTGTTGCAGCTTGAGTCTCAAGTACATTTCCAAGTTCCTTTAGGCAGTCCTCCTTCACAGCAAGCAACATTTTAAGTATGTAAGGCAGTGAAAGGTACGTTCTTTCTCTGAAAACACAGAGAAGTCTCTTTCATTATTAACCAGAAGCATATGGAGAGTGCTATGCGTGTTTTTAATTTTAATTGTATTTCATCCAAAATCATTCCCCAGTTCACTCAGAAGTTTCAGAGAAATGCTCTGAGTCCCACCCAGTAGTTTCCTTACATTTCACACTTCAAAAAACAAGAGATGCTTGTACTGAAGTATATAAATGCAGAAAGCTTACTAATTTTTCTGTCTCTAGTCTTTTCTCAATACTTGGGAAATATGAAACCTGGTAAGATTAAGTTGATTTTAATGAACAGTATGTGTACTGAACCCTCAATTATAACAGCAGTATGAATACAATAATCATAGAATTATAGAATGGTAGGGTTGGAAGGGACATTTAGAGATCGTCTAGTCCAACCTCCCTGCAAAGCAGGACAACCTAGATCAGGTGACATAGGAACATGCCCAGGTGAGTCTTGAAGACCTCCGAGGAAGCAGACTCCACAACCTCCTTGGGCACCCTGAGTCAGTGCTCTGTCACTGCTTTTCCCTTCCCCGAAGCCTTCTTGTGCAAGCCTTGGTTTGAAACAGAAATAAATGTAGTAATGCACACAGTACAGGATACAGATTTGAAAATTTAAAAGAAGGAAGACAGTCATTCAATACAGTTTGGATCTTCATAAACTGTATTTTGGTATAAGACATATCTTTCCAGTACCCTTTCATAATTTAGGCACCCTCATATAAAAATGCTATTTTCTCTGAAGGCTTAATAATATCTATATGTTTCAATAACATCAAAAAAGTCTCCTTCAGCCACACTTTTGCTAGTGCCTGTGGTCTACATAATGTCATTAACTAAAGTAGAATTCACACTATATGATGTCTTAACTATTCTTTCTGTAGTCCTTAAGAGGAAATCCTAGTTTTTAGAAAGTAATAAAGAAAGGATGATCACATTGGGCAGAAACGCTTCAAGGAAACTGTTATTAATATAGGAAGAATTCTCAGAAATACATACAGGACTGCTCAGAATAAATATGTGTGGTTTAGGGGGGGAAACATTTCTTTTTAGAGACTTCTGAAACTCTGTGAATGGAAGAAAAAAAGATTGATTCCTTTCAAGATGTGAGTGGACTAGACATCTGCACATATTGGGGTTTAATATATGAATCCAGAAATAGGCATGAAATGAATTCAGTGACTTCTTGAGTGCAAGTTATATATATTTTAAAAGTCTCCACTGCAGCCAAAACTATATCTCTGGCATACAGTGCATTCAACTTGAGTGATACAGAGGGCCATTCAAAGCAGATTAGTGCATAGCTGCTAGCAAAACCATGGAGATTAAAAGTTTGATTCATAAAAACTGTTATCTGTTAGCTAAGAAGATTTTTCATGTAGAATATAATGTTATGAGGGAGTGGGCTTGGATGGTTTTTTTATAAGCTGCTGCTTCTCTTGTGAGAAACTGGCTGCGTCCAATTCACTGCAGAGCGCGTGGTACAAAGAAGGCAAAGCCCAAACCACATTGATGGTATCTATGACACACAACGTGTTTGTAGCTGAAGTTCAAATGCTGCTGTGCATTGATTGTCTGGGTGAATTACTAGATTACAGTGATGTTCTGCCCTAGAAGGCCTGTCTTTGATGGAACTGTGCTTTGCGTAGTAGGAGATCTGTCCTCCATTTCACGCAGCAGACTCCTGAAGAAACCTGGTGATTAACGTGCTGTTTTTCCTGAAAACTCTACAATGAAGTCTTTAAGCACAGGATGCTTTGTGATGAACAACTTGACATGCAGTTGCCATGAGCCTGTCTCTCAAATAGCCCTTGCTGCCCATAGCTATATGTCCTTCCCAAACACAACCAGCTGGGGAGAAGGAATTGGGTAAATAGATGTTAAGAGCTTCCAGTACTGTTTTGGAGTCTTTGACACAAGGTTGTGAGGTGAAGTTCCACTTTCCTGAATTGCTAAGCGACCTTTGATGCAAATGATTATCCCTAATATCACCTTGAATTTACTTTCCTTGTTTAGTTTAGTCTTACAAAAGAAATGTTTAGTGCTATTTGTTGTGATATGTTAATGAATAACTAAAGGAAAGAATAGAGACAGCACTTCATAAATGTATCATTGTGTTATCTGCTAATGTGTGACATGCCTTTCAGGTATGCATCACATCTCCTTAAAAACAGGTACTTTTCCAACTTGTTAGAAAGAAAACAGTACCTTCCTTCAGCAGTCTGCTACTTCAACCTGTTCTTTTTCATCCACTTCCCAGTGTACAGCAATCTCCAGAGCTCTCATTGCAGGAATTTAATTAGTAGTTTTATTTCTCCAAATATTAAAAGTTGAATCAATCCCTTTTGTAACTTTCATCCTTTATAAATAATCTTTCCAGAAATGCCATTATTGCATGGAAGCCTGTCTTCAATTTTCAGAAGTCTCGTTGAATCAGTGAACCATAAACCTTTAATTCCATGAATCCAGCTTCTGCAAATGGAAAAGAGACACACTGAAAATGTTTAAAGTGTTACTGATTTCCAGGGGGACAGAGGTTGTTTGGGTTTTTTTTTTTTTTTTTTTTTTTTTTTGGTACTGTCCTTTATTTTGTTTGGAGAAGGAAAAAAAAAAACACCAACTTTTCCTCCCTGGTGTGTAA
Organism: Urocolius indicus; assembly: GCA_013401255.1. Classification (NCBI taxonomy): domain Eukaryota; kingdom Metazoa; phylum Chordata; class Aves; order Coliiformes; family Coliidae; genus Urocolius; species Urocolius indicus. Next base: position 74,989 of record WBNH01002991.1, on the reverse strand, counting down.
AATATATTAGTGCTCGCATATGTCTCACAGTGCACCTGACATTGGCCTCCTCTGGAGGTTGGATACTGGACTTAATGGAGCATTTCTTTGTTCTGGCTCAGCATATCTTTGTAATAGGAGCTATCAGAAGGGAAGAGGCATAACATTCACTTTGAGTTAAAAGGAAAATGAATAGGGGAAGGGGAGAAATCTGAGAGAAAAGAGACAGCAGTGAACTGTGTAATGGGATGGCTGAGATGGAATACAGCTGGTAGCTATTCCTGATATTTTATTGAGTAATTCTTGTTGATATTACTTGCACTTTGAAGGACAACACATGAGTGTCTGTGTCTAAGTATTTAGCAAATGTGTGACTCATAAGCCCTCAGATATTGTAAAAAACTTAATGACTACATTTTTTTTTCTAAATGGATCATAGAATCATAGAATGGTATTGTAGAATCATAGAATGGTAGGGTTGGAAGGGACCTTTAGAGATCATCTAATCTAACCTCCCTGCAGAAGCAGGTTCACCTAGATCAGATCACACAGGAATGTATCCAGGCAGGTCTTGAAGCCCTCCAAGGAAGGAGCCTCCACACTCTCCTTGGGCAGCCTGTGCCAGGGCTCCCTCACCCTCACAGTGAAATAGTTTTTTCTTATGTTTAAATGGAACTTTTTGTGTTCCAGCTTCATACCATTACCCCTTGTCCTGTTGCTAGATACAACAGAAAAAAGAGATGCCCCAACCTCCTGACACTCACTCTTTAGATATTTGTAAATATTAATGAGATCCCCCCTCAGTCTCCTCTTCTCCAAACTAAACAGCCTCAGTTCCCACAGTCTTTCCTTGTATGAAAGATGTTCCAGTCCCCTGATCATCTTGGTGTCCCTGTGCTGGACTATCTCCAGCAGTTCTCTGTCCCTTTTGAGCTGAGGAGCCCAGAACTGGACACAGGACTCCAGATGAGGCCTCACCAGGGCAGAGTAGAGGGGAAGCACAGTATGGCATGTATGTGATGGTAACAACAAGTTCTTCTTGAAGTACAGTAAAAAAAAAAAAAAAACCAACTAGAAATTCAGCTTCTGAAGGATGATAGAAATACAGAAAGTAATATGGAAAGTAACCAAAAGGAAGCTGCTGCATTAATAATTATCACGTCTGGCTTCTCTCATCGTGAAAGAATTGCAATTTCTATTAGCAGGAATCATTATAAGATAATGAATATATGTGTATTTTTAAAAATACACAGTACAGTAATTGAGTTATTCTTGATTTGAGAACAACTAATTGTATCTTGCAGGACTGTATCAGTAGAGTACTGTCAACAAGAATACAAAGTATAGAAATCTTAGTTACATGATAAAGTTGAGTTCTTAGTGCTCCTTTATGCATTTGCTTACTGGAAAATAAGATTATTTATGGTCAGGTAAGTCAATTTATAAGAAAAAATGCAGGATTTTGGAAGACATTTGCAAAAAACAGCTTCCAGGTTCTTACAACAAAAAGAGCTGATGTTTTTTAAACATTTATGTAAGGCAATTGAGGCGCTGCTTCAGCATCCTGGGAAGGAAACCTCCCAGCATCATTGTTAAGAAACATCTCTGTATAAGTATCACACAGTTACTATTATGCTACTTACTGTGGAAGGTAAATCAGAAATCTGGCAGCATCCAGATTTCTCAGAAGTACATTAAAAAGTAATTGAGATGAAAACTGCTGCATGCACACACGTGTCTGTTATTAGACACAGTGGCTCCAGACATGCAAATCTACACAGGGGTTTTTTTAATTCCTGTGAAGTATTTATTATATGATTTTAGTTCCATTTAAGCATAACTAATAACCTCTTATAAGCTTTATCAGTGTGGCATCCCCACTATGTAACATATACCCTGGAACACTAACTTCAGAGCTCGAGTGGCTTCAGGAGCTGCCTTCCCAGTGTGATCTGCTGCCGTGTTTCAGGCCTGTGTGTCAGAGATGCACCTTCATTCAGTGCTGCTGCTTCTGAATGGGCCGCTAAAAAATTCACAATGACAAACGTACAAACACTTAAGAGAACTACAAACAAATGTGTATCTTTCATGTCCTTGAAGTTGCAATCAGATGTCTGTACTTGAAAATTTCTCTCCAACCAATATTTATGTGTGTGGAACTGGATTCCTTATTATATACCATGTAACACCTGGTTAACAGAGTGAGCTCCTTCACCGTGTGGAGAATCTACTTGGTGAAGCAGCTGCCAGTTCAATTATTTGTATTACAATTGCACTTCTCAGCTTTTTTTTTTTTTCTCACTTTTTTTGTTTGGCAGATGTACAGCAAATAGCAATTGACTGGATCACTGGGAATTTCTACTTTGTGGATCACATCAGTGACAGGATCTTTGTTTGCAACCAGAACGGATCGGTGTGCATTACTCTCATCGAGCTGGATCTTAGTAACCCTAAGGCCATAGCTGTTGATCCCACATCAGGGTAAGATGATTTACCTGCATTCAGATTTACTTTATATGATATATGCTTATCTGGGACCCTGTAGAACAGAACTGTTTCATTCAGATGTTTGAAAAACTCTTCTTTTGCATTGCTGCATTGAGTTATGTGCAAGGTGCTATAACTAAACAGTAATCTGTAATGAACTTGTAGTAAGTTAACTATATGAGTTACAACTTGAGCCTTGTTAATTCTCAAAATGGAATAAAAAATGACAAAAAGAATGGTACTCCTATTTGTCATAAGATTTTACTTTGCCTCCTTTTTTCTGTAAACCGTGTTTCTAACTATAACATGTGGAAAGGAAACTTTTTAAGTTGTTTTGTTGAGGGGACTTTTTTATACTGTATCCTCTCAATTGCAGGAATATTGGCTTTAACATGTTTAATGACATAAAAAAAAACGTGGAAGAATATTCGCTCTCCTTTAGAGGGTCATCTGTAATGGTAAAATTGCATTGTATTTACTTTTTCTCTGCCATAGATAGATTCAACATCACTTGGGAGTAACTCCTTGCTTAAAATACAGGGTACTAAAAGTCTTCAATTCTGTAACAGCTACCATCTGGGAAAAATTTTCAAGCCAATGATGAAGTAAAAGTATAACTAAAGAGGAACAGGAATAGGACTAAGTTAATGTTAAAGCTAAATTGTGGTGAAGATTTTAAACCAGGGATTTTATCTTGGTTTTCTTACTCTCTAAGGAGTTTAGACAGAAATGCCTGGTAGAATATGTCCTAAACTGCCATAAGCCCATTCTCAATAAATACAAAAATATTTACTGTAGAACAGCTTGTCATCCATATGTGGACTTTTGTCACTCTTTATTTAAAGCCTGATTGAATATTAAGATGCATTATCACAATGACTTTAATTCTGACAAGAACAGCTTGTATGTGAAGTTTACAAAGAAGTTTTATAATGTAATTCTTGAATATAGCTGTACTTCTATCTGCAGCAGATGGTAAGCTTGACTTGATCTGACTGCAGAGTTGTTTTAAAGGAAAAATAACAATTCCTATATAAACTGATTTTCTGTAAGTTCTGATCTGAAAGAACTCAAAGCTTTTAAATTTGCCAACAGCAGCCTTTTTTTCTGTGTGTTAGCTTGTATATTATTTGCTAGATGAATTTACTAGATGAATCCAAAGCTTGTCATTAGCTTATCTTATCTGTCAGTGATGTAAGAATTGTATCCAACTCTTTAATTCTCTAAGGAGGCATAGAATGGAAGAAGAGAGACTCTTTTTCCTTCATTTGTTATCTACTGGCTGCAAAGCATTCATATTCAGATAGCTGCCATTTTCAGTGTCATACACGAGAGTAATAGGTCTATTTCTGGTGTTGTTTTCACTACTGGCCTGTAAGAAAGCCCAGAAGTGATTATGGTGTATCACAGTGTCATTCTTCATCTAGCAAGACCAGTTTAATTCATGTATTTCATGGCAGAAACAGTGGGTTGAAAGTTTTCTCAGAATCCATGTTTTGCATTTTGGAAGTTATTTCTTTATTGATTGTATTGTCAGTTTAATTATCTGACATATATTGTTCTGTTCTTTGGATATCTAACATAGATTTTACCTGATAAGCCCCAACATATGTATTAATTATGTTTGCTCGTGGCTGAGTTTTGGTACAGAATGCAAACAGATAATCCAAAACCATTCTGTCTACTTTAAAATGATTTGCTCCTCTTGGGTTGTTTTGGTGCTTTTGCTTTCTTTTTACTCTTTCATGCTGATAGTAGTTGGAAGATATTTCTGTGTTGAAGTATTAGCATGATATTGTTGGTTAGGTAAGTTATACTGAAACACAAACATCCACATTAACAAAACGTTGCAAGTAGAGCGAATGAGTTGCATATAGGTGTGTGTGCAGGAGCTTATGAAGGCAGTTATGTTCATACACTGTAGGCATATGATTATAAATTACATTTTGGTGCTGGTTTATTTTGACTCTCAGGCTGTTCCGGGATGTTTATCTGCTGTAAGATTTACATGGATTAAATGTAATTACATTGTAAGCATATGTGCTATGGTATTGACTCCAGTATTCTTCTACAAGCTGAAGGTACAGTCACACAGGGAAGACTCTTTCCTATGCTAAGGAATTCAGAGCTTGGTCTCAAGCCTCTTATGTCTATGATAAACTTGCTGTGGTGACACAGGGTCAGGCCCTGCTATTCTTACGTGTTCATGTCTGTGCAGTTACACATTTAGTTGTTTCATGAACTGGAAATTCTGCATTTATCAATAAAACAACTAAAGCACCCATGGAAAAATTCTGAATTACAAATGGTTCCCCTCGCTGCACACAAGGATGTGTCTTCAGTGTGATTAATTTTACATCTCTGGCTTGTGAGTTTGGTTAGATGTTTAGCAGTGATGATTTTATATATTTTAATATGAGCTTAGGGTGGAAATTGAGCTACTAAGCTTATTTCATACCGAACAATGAATGAAACAACTTTTGTTTTTCTTCTCAAACTGAACTTTAAATTGAAATAAGAAAGATTCTGCTAGTCTAAAAGCTCTCGAGAAAACAACTTTGTTGTGTTTCTAATCTAAGCATGTTACTGTGGTGTATGATTTCACCATTGTTATTAATCCTACCTGTGTTCCATTCTTTGGTGACTCCAGACTCTGTCTAATGAATATCCACCTGAAAATTTCCCCACTCCCACAATGAACTTCTAATGTACTCACTTAGAGGTTGTGCAGCACTAATAGTCATCTGTTACTTCAACTACTTTTCAGTTAAGAGTAGCACAGTTTAAGTATGGTCTCTGTGTTAGGGAGGCCATTACCAGAAGGATAGCTATGTCTCCTCTGATTGTTGCAAGGACTTCAGAGTATAGACTTGTCAGTGAAATGTGTGTTAAAGAAAAAGCTAGAACAAGGCTAGAAGGAAATAGAAGCAGTCAGAGACAGAGAGGGACAATAGATTGTTTTGCAATAATAGATCATCTCTCAAATGCCTTTAAAGTAAAGATGTCTGGCTCCATATGTTTGCGGCTCATAGATTTGATACATTTTAATATGGGATTTGGTTTCTTCAGTGATCAAGAAAGAGAAGGTAATACTTTTGCTGGTCCTTGAAATTGGTGCAAAATTGATGGTGGTGCTGATGACTGTCACATGAAACAAATATGAGCCGAGTTAGAATGATTTTATCTCTAGCTGAGGTCTTCAGTGTAGGTCTGCTTTAATCAGAGGGAATGACTTTTTAAAGGATTACAGCTGCTATGCAATGTGGGTGCATATTTGTGAGACTTTGGTCACCATACAAATGGGATGGGGAAAGTAGTATATTTAAAACTCACAGGGGGACAGATCGGATTCAAGTTGTGTACCCACTCTGCCACAAACCATGTCTACAGATAAAGCATTCTAATTTTTTAGTGCCTCTGCATCACCTTGTATTTACTAGAGGGCATAAAACGCATGTTGTTATCTGATATTTGGGAACATTGTGAATTAATACAGTAGAATGCACTGGTCACTGTGTAATTCTACATGTTTATACTGTAAATATATATACTTAATTACTTCCAGTGTTAAAGGGAAACTATTGCCTTCCATTGCCCCACACCGGCAATGGAGAGTGGATAGTGACATTTTACAAAGTAAAGATGCACTGGAGTATGGAGATACGACAATTCCTTACCAACAGGAGCACTTGAAATTTTCAGTGCTGATTGTACTGTTTAAACATCAACCATACATGGAGTAATAAAAATATCAGTGTCTAATTTGTCCTTAGACCCATTCTCTAGTTTCCTTGGGAATGCCAGGAGGTGGGGAGAGGAAGGAATAACAGACTGTTGGTTCAGGCCTACTCCTGGGTCCAGAAATGCGCAACTTTATAACGACAGCTCTGATGCTCTTTGGGATGCAGATCATCATTTTCCACTGTATTTCACGGGCCTATGGAAAAAGATGAGTTTATAGGAAGAGTGTTTGAAATGCAGAGGGTATTGATCTATCATCTACTTACAGTCTGATCCAAACATGAAGGAAATGTGTAGAGTAAGGGAGTGTAGGGTGAGATTACAAAGAGGATGTGCAGAGCCAAGCTGGCGTGTGGGAGGACATGTGTAGAGTGTAGAGAAGTGCTGGGAGTGAGGGAATGGGTGAGATGTCTCCTGCATGAATCACTCCAAAGGCAAGGCGTGCTTGAGGGGAGGAGGAAGGAGGGATGAATTGGAGAGGATGCCCAATTAGACGCTGAAGTCATTGAAACTTATAAGTACCAGTTTGTATTGGTAACAGTAGGGAGGAAATACTGCTAAAGAGCTTTATGAAAGGAGCAAGCTCACACTTTAATACTGCAACAGTGTGTGTCATGTAAATATTTGAATAAATCTTTTAATCATAGTTTCCTTCTGCTATATTGCAGAACTGGAAAAAAAAAACAACTCAAAACACAAGCTTTGCTTATTTCACACCACATTTGTAAATGCATACAGGAAGAGACTGGGAAATGGTGGCGTTAGAACATCAACATCTATTAATGTGTTATGGTGTTATGTACCATTTCTTGGTAGTGTTGATAATTCATTAAAAAAAAAAAAAAAGAAACCAAACAACTGCACAACAGCAAAAAATAATTTATTACTCAGTTGCATTGTCAGTCCCGAATAGCAATCAGTTGGTGCCTTTCTGACCCAAAAAGGTGAACGTGGGAAACAAGGGAAGAATTAATAGCTTAAGTTTTCCCCTTCCTCGTCTCAGAAACTTGTTCTGAGGGAAAAAGAGAAAACTGTTATTCTGTTAACTTTCTCTTCAGTTCTAAGGATTCTAAGCACTGATTTTTCTGTGGCTAAAATCAGAGCCATAGTATGAACATAATAAGAAGAGTATAACTATATTTTTGAAGCACCGTAGTGAATACGAGGAACCAGACTGAATTTTAGACTAAAACACAGTCTCAAACATGAGAAAACAGATGAAAGCAAGGAATAGATGACAATTTGAAATGCAGCCTTCTGCAGAAGGACAGAGTTGAGCAGAATGGGTTTCTAAGACCATAACTAAGGGAAGATGTAGAAAAATTGTAAGAAGCAGTTACTCCTTCCTTTTGAAGTTTTTCTTTTTACTTGTAAATTTATTCTACTTCTGAAATAATTCTGAAAGGCAGAGGAGGAAGAAGTTAGAGACTGAGCATGTGAACCCTGTTATCACCCAGGGTGATTAGCTGTTCTTTTGTGTGTTCTTCTTCAAGTAGCACATGATTATCCTCCTGGAATGTTTGCATTTATTGGACAGACTGAATGCAACATGAGATCCACAGAGCAGTTCACACTAAAAAGTCAAGGGAGTGGGAAAGGTTTTGCACATAATTGAATTAAAGGTTTTTCTGCGCACAGGAGATAGTCCCTGGGCTTTGATAAAGCGATCCCAGAGGATGGACAACAACCCTGAAGAGGTCAAAGAGATTTTAGCCTCTTTTTGGGTTGTTGTGGGCTTTTTCTGTCCTATAAAGATACAAGGAGAATGAGTTTCAGGCTGAAAGCTCATAGTTTTCAGCAGCATAGGAAGATGTGTAAGCCAGTAAGAGTTGTCCTTCTTGGTGGGATCTTAGAGAAAGAGAAACTTCTTCATGGATCTGTAACGGAGCGTTTGACTAGACAGAGCTTGAGACCAACCCTGTGATTCTGTGTAACAAAATCTGTGACAGGTAGAAAATAGCAGCTGATGAGGTGGCACGGAGATCTTTCCGAATCAACTTCCCTGACAGTAATTTCATTGTTCTTCTTTTCTTTCTATATCTTTTCAAAAAAGCCAAATCATAAGTGCACCCTCTTTTAGATGTGATGAACAGAATTTGCATTTACCTTTCATTTGCCTTGAGTTAAGCATGACACAAGGTAAATGGATGGGTAGCATAACACATCTACAGAGTAAAGCAGGATCCTGGGCTGCAGCAGGAGGCATTTTGGCTTTCCTGCAGACACCTGTCCCCTCTCAGAGGGCGAGAGAGCAGGTGCTACTCAGGGTCCCAGCACAGAGGAGCGCTGGCACCCAGGATGCTACATGAGACTGCTTGCAGTAGCCATGGACCAGGCACTGCACTACCAGAGTTTGGACTTCAGTGAGGGTATTTTAAACCTCTGGTTTTTTTCTTTCTTTATTTTTTAATTAGAAATTATTTGATTTGAATGATTTCTCCTATTTGAGCTGACTAGCGAAGGGCAGTCCCTGTGTCGAGGCTTCAGAGGCTTAGCCTTGTGCTTAGCCTGTTCATAGACAGTTGCTAGAGATGTCCTGATGCCTCAGGGATGGCTTGAGTAGGCAAAGAAGAAAACTCTTTGTCTTGACCTGGCAGAATGCCCTGACAGTGTAATAAATGGCAATTGGATTTTGAGTGATTTCCCAACCAAGGAAAATGGAGAAAAAGTCAAAGAATTTGTTATCAGTGAGGAGATAAGTTTCTTAGAGGGGAGGAAGAGAACAGGAATTCAAAAAGCAGGGGAGGTCAAACCAGTATATATTTTTCTTTATTTCCTTCTCTGTTATTTAGACCTGTGAGTCTTTCAGGATAAAAATAAAACATCTACACTTATTGTCTGCTGGCTTTTTTATTCTCTTCTTACTCTCTTGTCTCTGAGCTTTTACAGCAGCCACAAGGCTTGGGAGACATCTTTAAGTCCTAAAACTGAGGTGTTTTTTTTCCTCTCATATTAGTCACCATTTATTGCTGATCAAAGAGGAGTGTTATAATCATTAAAGCTCACTTTTAAACAGCAAAATCATTAGTACTTTAATAACATGCCATTATTAAAAAACTTCAGATCCTTTTCTTTTCACAAAGCAGTTTCAAAGAGCTGTAGGATACATACAAGACAAACTAGCTTCTAGAAAGTTTTAAAGTGACCTGGAAAAGTCTTCTTCATTAAAAAAACACAAAGCCCACTCAAAAAAAAACCACCACTACTAACTCTGCAGTAGCTAACCATACAATGAAAGTTTTCATTAAGAATTCAGATTTTGTTGTTCACTCTCTCCCTCCACAACCTCTTTCAGGCTGTGAACAGTTGGAAATGATATAATAGTGGAGTGAAAGCAACTGAGAAAAGAAAAGATGCTTAATCAGACAAAAAGAAAACAACTTTCAAACTGACTTTTTACTTTTCTTGTCATCTATTCAGCTCAAATGCTGGCTAAACGTTTGTGAAAAATAAAATGTAGCTGATCTCAGGTTTTCAGGAAACTGCTTCCAGTTCTGTGCTATTCCATCTTTTCATTTGAATTGTTGTGAACTAAACTGAGACATAAAACTCCATCGCCTTCACGTTTTCTCTTGGACTTCATCTCCTTTGAAGCTTTATTACTGGTATAACAGTGCAAGTCTGCTCACTAGGAAACCTTACTGCAGCCCCTGCTTGTAATAACACAAAGGTACCATGAGTAAATTCATCTGCTCTCTTTCCTGAAAAAAAATGATGAGAGTTTGCTTGAATGTACAGCCAGAAAATAGAAGAAAAAAACGTTTTTTCTTTGATGAACTTATATAAAAAAATAATTAATTGGATTTATGAGCATGGAGAGATGTGTATGGAAAAGCCAGCTAATAAGAGCATTTGCAGTCAATGACAAAACTGAAAGAATCAAATGTCATACATGTTACGTAACTGCATTAAAAGGGAACTCGTTAACTACATCAGTACAGATTTGGATCAAAGTGACTACTATAATCAAGACAATAAAACCATGATAAGCTTGAACAGGTTCGGTACATGCACATGTTCAAGGAATGACGTGAGTGCTTTTGCTCTTCTGTGTACTTCCTATTAATTAAATAACCCTGAAATTATTCACTGATGACTGCAGTTAATATCCAGTCTTTTGTACATACCTGAAGATGTATTCTACTCAAAACCATATGCAAATTGCATTCAATGAAAAAGAACAGGTACTAATAGCAGTGGTAAACCGTGAGTGACAGAGTGTCTTTGTGAAAGAGCTGGCAAAGTGAATGCTGGCAGTGTAATTAGAATAGCTTACTGATGCTCTGAGCAAAGGTATTATCAAATCATCAGTACTATTGTCTGCAGAATAAAAAAGCTAACTAGGGCAATAGCAATGAAACATGCATTGCAACTGGAACCGAAGTAAGCTTTTTTCTTCCATAGAGTGTACCCTGCAGAGGATTTCGTAGCTGTGTTGCTACTAGTAGGAGAAATATTTGAAAAGTGTCAATAATGATGGAAAAAAACAGCAGTGGGAATGCAAAAACTTTCATGAAATCACAAAATAGCTGTAGTTGGAAGCAAAAAAGAAAGCAAAGAACCTTTTTTTCTTTATTAGAAGTTGCCTTTCTGCCAGCTGGCCCACAGGACCTTGAAGGCAGCATCATACCTCTCTCAGTTGGCTCAGGTTCTCCTGAACCCAGCTGAAGAATTCAGCTGTCATCTGGCTACAGCATCTTCATTAGCTAAACCTGCTTTTCTTATGTTGTATGTCCCTGGTGCTTTTGGCTACTAACCATTTAAACTGTTTCAGCAAATCAGACTAAGCACATGAACAGCAACCACACTAATAAAACTCCATGAGTCTGATTGCTTGGCTGGTACATGTCCTCTCGCTTGTGTTTTAAACTGTCTCTGTGTAGGTTGTGTCATTAATCTTACCCCTGCCCTCAGATCCCTGTCCTTCAGTCCTTTGCTAATTAGGCTTCTGATCAAAACAATCATCTTTCACACAAATTACTGTGAATCTATGAATTGGAATTTGTTATTTGTGAAGGAGATGGAAAAGGGGCATGTTATTCTGCCTAGGATGGAGGTTTTGAAGTCTTGATTTTTCTTAATAACTGAACTGTCCAGGCACAAGCTACATTATTTAAATCAGCCTATCAGTGATTTTCTTCAAGATGAAAGCAATTAAGCTAGAGAGAATTGAGGCCACTTTGTTTCTGTATGAGAATACAAATGGGAGTTTAAGGCTCCATAATGCATGTACATTATGTTCATGTCCATTTGAATTCTCCTTTTAGGGTTTTTTTTTATTACCTGATTATCTTATTATCTAATCAGCTTCTTTAAGGTCATTTGTGTTGAAGACAGTTTCTGATACAAGTAAGAGCACTTTGTGAGTGGAAGCAGTGAAAACTATCTTAAAAATAACTGTTTAGGCCTTATATTTTTTTGAAGATGTATTTGCATCACCATGGGCCTCGAGACAGTGTGTGTGTGACTTTCAGGTTTTTCTGTAAAGTCAACAAAATGAAATAGTAACAAAAGGCTCATGTTTAACACAAATAATGTATCATGATGTCATAAAGGTCCCCAGATCTTTTTTTCCTGGTGATGGGCACACATTTCTTGGGATTTTTTTTTACATCAATCTTTCTACTGTAGCAATAAAAAATCATATAAACCACAAGTTTTCTAATAAGCTGTTGTCATGCTATCAGTTTCCTTCTTTGCTGATGATAAATCACTGCCTGTGTAGATTCAGTGTTTCAGGTACATTGGCATCACTCTTGTTTTGGCTTACCCAGAACCACCCACACTTGCACAAATCATCCCATTCAGTTCATTCATCAACAGTACGATGATATCATCCTTGATAGAAACTGCTGTGTTCTCAGGGCTGGTTACATGGATAGTTAGTTTTTCATATTGTTTTTCCAAATGTGGGTTTCTCTGTGGTCTCTTGCATGTCGATGCTCTCATTGCTGTGATCAGCAGTGGGCTTTGCTAAAGTTAAAATCTGACCTCTATTGTTGGAAGATATAGAAAAACTATCGGGAAATAGGAAAATTCAAAGGGAATAATAAGAAAGAAAAGGTTAAAAAAAAAACCCTCATGGCCTGTGTAAAACTTGCAGAAACCATGACAATACAATATAGAAAAGAGAAGGATGAGAAAACCCATAACTTATTTCTATAGAAGGCAAGGTGTTTTGTTATTCTTGTTAAAGAAAGGGCAGGAAAAAAGATGATTTTAATTAGCAGAGACTTTGATAGATACAGGAAACATTTACAGGGCTGAGGAGACGTTAGCATGTGGCTCATGTAAAAGTTGGAATCTCTATCCTCAGGGATACAAGACTGTGTCTGAATGGCAGGGATATTCTAGCCTTGTGTTACACTGCCTCAGTATGGGAGGCTGTATATGTGTATGTAAGCTTATAATGTCAAAGAATGAGATACTAGAAGAATAAATGTGTGTAAAAGTATTCAGTAACATTTCAACATTGCTATTTTTAAAAGTAAGGCTGAAACATTACCAAAGTAAAAATTTGATGGTTTCTCTACTTGAAGGGCTTGGAGGTGTTTTAAGGAAAAAGGGTCAAAAAAATACATTGTAAAGGTTTTGTTTTTTTTTTTTACTTTTCCTTTAGAGGTGGTAAGATATATTGCAGATGAAACTGAAAGCTGAGGTTTAAAAGGATTTTGATACCAAAATAAAAAACACACAATGGATCATCTGCAAAAATTCCCATCCTTGAGTTTGAAGAGTTCATCACTATTAATTGATCAATAATTAATAATTGATTATAATAAAAACTGTGATAGAATTAAGTCATATATGGCTTTGCATCCAGGAAGCACAGTGAGCAGCTTTCTCCTATTGTGGATGAGAATGCTAATTACTGCGCTGGGGAGAAGGTTATGGACATTATGAGTGATGACCAGCTTTCCTTTGAAGATGAGTGTTTCAAGCTTACTGACAAAATTTCTCTTTCTTGTGTTTGCTCAGTTTCATAGCTGTGAAATAAGTTGTCCAATGTGTCAACCCACAGTGGAAGGATGAGAATCCATCGCTGCTTTACCATATTGAAAACTAGAGCAAAAAAACTGACAGTAGGAGAGCACTTACTGTCTTTAGTTTCAAAATGAACATACTCCACCACATTTGTTTTTTACTTTGCTCATTACTAGTTAGCTTGAGCTAGTTAATTGATTTTCAGAGATAAGATAACACACACACACATACAAACGCATCATATAATCATAGAATGGTAGAGGTTGGAAGGGACATTTAGAGATCATCTAGTCCAACTTCGCTGCAGAAGCAGGTTCACCTAGATCAGGTCGCACAGGAACGTGTCCAGGTGGGTCTTGAAGATCTCCAAGGAAGGAGCCTCCACAACCTCCTGGGCAGCCTGTGCCAAGGCTCCCTCATCTCAACAGTAAGATAGTTTTTTCCTATATTTAAATGGAACTTTTTGTATTCCAGTTTCATCCCATTACCCCTTGTCCTGTTGCTAGATACACACAGAAAAGATTCCATCCAAGTTTGCAGTTGGCCTCAGGCTTAGTGTTTCTAAGATACAGAATTTATGAGTTTGGATAGTGATCAGACTGGCACTTGGAAACATGTTTACCTTGAATCACTGGGTAATTAGCTCATTGAAGATGCAAACTTTTAGCATAGAGAAGTCTAGAAGAAAGCAATCAAAAAATAAAAAGCAGTCTCCTTGTCTATGTTTCAGCTTGATTTATATCACTTTTATTCCTTAGGATTTGACTTCAAATCTACAAATCCCAAACCAAAAATATGCAGGGATTCGTATCTAACAGAGTTTAAACGAGAACACTGTAGCAATAGTAATGTGATTGAAATTCTCTGCCATTTTTACCTCCTGAAAATTAACCACTAAAAATCTTGCAGTTTTGTAGGTTTTATAAATGTACTATTTTGCTTATAGACTTCTTCAGCCACAAACAACTGTACAGGATCACCCCTTGACTAATCTTATCCAGCAGAAGGATCACACACAGTGATTCCTGCTGGCATGGCTCATGCATTTGAGCATAAGGAGAGGAGAAAGAGCAAACTGCTTTTCCAACAAGGATTATTCTGACTTCAACAGAAAAATCAGTCTTCTTACCAAAATATTTAAATTGGAACAGAAATTGGTTGAATACAGCAAGCCAAGCTCTTGTTTGTGTTTCTGAGTGTTTGACATGGTTTACTGATGTGAAAGTGTTACATCTTCTGAAAGTTCAAGGATCTTTTTGTTTGATTGGGTTTTATGTATTAGTCTCCCTGACAAATTATTGTTTTGTCATTTGTCACATAGAGAGTTTTCTAAGCTTAGTCATGTTTTACTGTGCAGTAATACTTGAGTGTATGCAGCTCACATTTCACAAATTGATATTCTAACAATTTCAAAAGCAAAATCTTAATATTGGCACCTAAATGCATGTTTTCACAGTCAGTACACAGAATCACGGAATGTTAAGGGTTGGAAGGGACCTCGAAAGATCATGCAGTGCAACCCCCCCTGCCAGAGCAGGATGACCTAGAGTAGGTCACACAGGAACTCATCCAGGTGGATTTAGAGTGTCTCCAGAGAAGGAGACTCCACAACACATCTGGACAGCCCCTTCCAGTGCTCCCTCACCCTCACATTGAAGAAGCTTTTCCTTGTGTTTCTTTGGAACCTCTTATGTTCCAGTCTCTACCCATTGCCCCTTTTCCTATCACTGACTATCACTGAGAACAGCCTGCCTCCATCCTCCTCACACCCACATCCGTATTTGTAAACATTAATGAGGTCACCCTCAGCCTTTCATCATATGGGAGACGCTCCACTCCATCATCTTTCTGGCCCTGTACTTGAACTTTATTTTAAAAGACTTGAATAGCTACAGGTCATACCCAAATTATTTAACTGTTCAGAGTTGTTTAAGTTAGGCTGCTTATACAGCACGTGTTTGTGTCTGTATATGATGTACATACACACGCACAGACATTCATTTTTTTTTACTACAGCTGGCTTGCACATTGTAGACCATAGTGACTATCCAGCTTACTGAAGCCTTCCTCATTTGTTATCTCCATTTTGGTAGGAAGGACATGAATGAGGTAGGGATAGCATGAAGAACAGATATTTGTACTTGGGAAAGAAAACTGAATTCTACTTAGGATTTTGTCCAAGATTTTTAAGAGAGGATTCCTGTCTATTGATGGTGAATTATTTTAGCCAAATGTTCTACAAGACACTGCTGCTCTTATATTTTATGTTATTTAAATAGCCAACAGGAGCCACCCAGATCATTGATATGCAGAAGTTTTGACTGTGTTCAACTGTCTGTAATTTGGAATACGGTTCTGAAAATATAATGTCTGAGTGTCAAAGGCATTTTGACATCAGGCTGTGCCATATTAGGCTTAACATATTTCAAGTCAAGCAGTCATAATTAGTGGGTAGGTTTGAAAGTCTGGGACTAAGTTCTATGGGAGATTACTTCATTAAATCTTGGGAGGGTTTTGTGAAGAATTCATTAGTATACAGGAAGCAGTAGGAGACAGTGGTTTGAACACCCCTAAAATGCCCATTTGGAAATGAATAGCTTTGTATTCAGAGAAAGATTTGAACAAAATGCATTTCTGTTGAAGGGCACTGAGCTGCGTGTAATGTAAGAAAGCAATAGTCACTCTTCAGGGCATGAGGCAGGGTGTTTTGAAATAATAATAGGCATGGATGTAATCAAAGAATTTTGATGGGTCATAGCATGGGATAATATAAGACAACACCAGAATTGTAATGCTAACATTTGAATGTTTGATTTTGCACTTGTAACGTTTTTGATGCAAGCTTTATTTCATTCTCACTTATCACACAGTGTGGAGATGTTGCATAAATCCACACCTGCTCTACCTTTTGCTGTTTATAGGGAAGGAAGAGTAGAGATTAGAGTTGGAGGTTGAGGGGTCACTTATTTTATCACCTTGTTTGAAGGCAGAACTAAGTATCTGCAACATTCCTCAAGGAGGTTTTGTCCAACAGTTTCATAATATCCCAAAAAGAGATTCCATGAACCCTCGTGTTCTTTGCCTCTTACAGCTTAAGGTTAGTGCCTTTACTTATGACACAAGCTGACGTGAAGACTGGTTTATTTCCCTCCTCTTGTAGTGATATTTTAGATACTTGAACAACTAACAGACCTTGTTTTAATCTAAAGAAATTCACCTCTAGCAACATTTTCCTGCGACCAGCACCTCCTTCATCCAAACTTCTGTTCATTTAGTGACTGCACTCTGTATAGTCTCTGTTCAGTCTCTGGTAGGAAAATCTGTTTGTTCCCTGTAGTAAACACTTCAGTATACTACTTTCTAACTTTCTGGAGTTCTTCTTTAGCACTGTGATACAACTGACTTGAGTCTAGATTCTGCATTAGATTTTACCTTATTTAAAGTGATTTAATCATTCTGATTTCTCTCTGCCAGTTATATTTTTCTGTTCTTCCTCATTCTTTCCATGCCCTCATCACTCCCTCAACTGAGGGAAGTCAACAGAGAGTGTGTCGTGTTGCCACGCTCTAATCCAGGTGTATAAAAGAATCCAAGATAAACAAAAAAGCAGTTTCAAAATGGTGCTTGAACATGGTCACAGCAGGAAGTGACTTAGCAAAACACAGTGGGTAGGCATCTGCCAGAGAAGAGGTGATGAACTCAGTGTAAGACCACCTCAAGCCATATCTGCTGCTGTCAAGAGAAGGCAAAAGGGACTGAATCTTTTAAGTTTGCCTCTCACCCTTTAGATCCTTTCCTGAAGATGATGATCCTGTGAGATGATTCACTAATCATTGAAAGTAGAATCAGAGGGATTTTTGCTCAAGGATGAGCCACAGGCTTGGTCCAGCATCTGTTGGAATCAAAATGGACATACAACTTTTCCTCTGCATCTATACTCGGCTCTCTCATATTTCAGTTGAAACAGTGTGATCTCTAATTCTCTTCTCCGTAATGCTTATCATCCTTTACTTTTCAGTGCTGTTTTTCCAAGCAGGACGTTTTTGTTACCCATTGTTCATTACTATTTATTTCACCCAGCAGAACTTCAGAAAATTATTCCTAGGGTCTTTCCACTTCCATTTTTTTTAAGTGACACTGGAAGATACAGAGAGGCACAGAAGAAAGCGTGGGGAGTGCAAACTCCTGCTTGTCATCACCTTAATGTTACACTACTTACAGGAGAGCGAAGTTGGCAGCAGTTGCCTATCAGCACTGGCTTTTGACCCATCTATAAACCAGAGAAAAGTAAACATGCAGGATAATAGTGGTTTTAGTAGGAGTACAGATGCTGAGAGATACAATGCAAAAGCTTTTTGACAGGAGATTTATTACCGTGAACATCCACACACAAACCACAAGAGTGGATAAGGATATTCATATCTTTAATGTACTCCTTAGAGATATGGCTGCGTGATCTGTTTCCCTGTTGCCGGTTAGTAACAGGAAATATTACTTGCCTAAATTCTGTTAATAGTTTTCAGAAACATTAGCTTCAGAAACATTCCCATTTAGTCTGTAGCTAGTTAATCAAGCCCATGTTCATCTATCCATACAAGCTATAAAATTCTGCAATGAACATTGGATTGTAATTAACATCATTGACCAGTTACAAGGCGTAGGCAGTCACGTCCCCGCGAGCCGGGGAGTGCTCCGTGCTCGCTGCTGACGTGAGTTACACCAGATGGGGCCCTCGGTGCCATTCGTGCCCCACGGCACTTCCATGCTGGCTCTGTCAGATGGTGCTTTTGCTTTCTGCAAGATCATTATTACAAAAACGTTTAGGGATGTTTTTTTTTTTATTGTCCAAAGACCAACTATCTGTATCACCTTGAAGGCATCAGCTTTAACAGACGAAGGTGGCAGGTGACACTGCATATGAAATGTTAATAATTTAATATAAAGTTTTGCTTGCATTCCAACGAGAATACAAACAGCAACAACACAGTGGCTGTGTGCTCACTGCAGGCACTCTCAGGCAAGCTCCAGTTATCTCTCACAGTGTACTGCTCTTAAATATGGCCTTTTCTTCATTTCATTGTAAACAATGCACAATCATCAACGTCACTTTAAATGTGAATACATGTTGAGGTGTTCAGCTTAAGACATGTTGTTTGTTCCCAACAAACTCCATAGATTAACCTGAAGTCAGGGGCTGAAGTACCACAGCTGTATTCAAGTCATTAACATCAAAGCCGTGGTCTTGTTGGGCAAACATTGTCATGGAGACTACGAATATGTCTTGTGGACAAAATCATGTTGTGTTTTGGCTGCCTGAATTTGATGCTCCTCAATAAGCATCATTGCATTGCATTGTTCCATAAGCCTTTTGCTCTGTTTTTGCAGCAACATGCATTCTGCTCTGTTTCTGCAACAACAGGTCTGACCTTTAGTCTCCTGCAAAGCCAAGCTCTGAATTCCAGGGAGTTCAGGTACCCTTAGCCTCAGCAAGGTGTTTTCAGTAAGCTGACAACTTTCTTTCTTTCTCATTAGGAAAATGCAATACTGATGTGTATATTGACACTTCTTTTCCTTTTGCCTCAGATGGCTCCAACGTCAGCTGGTTAAAAAAACTGCACACAAATAAGTTTGAGTATTTGCATTCAAGTAAACGTATGGATAAAGGGGCTGCAGTACTGACTGTAATGCATAATAAGCCACATAAAGCAAAACAGAAACAGCTGCAGTCAAAGTCTGCAGAAAATTCTGCCATCAGCTTCAGCAACTGATTGAGAACATTGCAGAATAAACGTTCCTAGGTCTTAATGTTCCAAGTAGCACAACTAAACAAATACGAGATGGATTATCCTCTAATATATTAAATGGCAAATGTTATTTTGCAGAAAGGTAAATAAGTTTGAGTATCTTTCAGAGGACTGGAAGACCAAGCAGAAATACAAACTTACTTGCTCACACATACAAAATGTAGTACACGTCGGCAGCTGTTCAACATCTGTCCCCCAAAGACAGTGATATAAACACATGACAAACAACATCTTAATAACTGGCAATTAATATATGTAGAGTCACTTTTGAGAGGGGAACGAATCTGAATTCAAGGTACTGGAGCTGGATTGTGGATATATGACAGTATGAAACTGCAAAGATTACTTCAAAAACAGAAGCGTGGCACCATCACAAGAGTTTATTCTGAGTCAGTGCCTGATCCTTGGCTTTTGTGTTTGTTGCACTGACTTTAAACCAGCAATCTGCAGAAAAGTTTGGATTGCATTTGAGGATTTGTAAAAGCTGAATGGAAAAAGCAAGCTCATGCAGAGACTCTTCTGTCATACACAGATGAGATTTTGTAAGACAACTGCCTTAGAGGGCAGATTTTCCACTGGGAGAAGAAAAAAAATGCACCTACAAATAAAACCCTAGAGACATTGCTGCTGATATTCTTCAAAATCACAGCCTCTCCTCACACAATTCTCTTTGTATTAGACCTTTAAATTTTAATAATTCCTAGGCCTAGAACAGCATGCAGTTTGACTGCAGTTTGTCTAACTCCTTTCTATTTATCATTCACACATTTAAATGTTCCTGAATGCTCAACAGAATAAATACAATGCGGATTAACTCTTAATATATTAAATGCCAAATACTATCTTGCCAAAAGCCAAATAAGCTATCTATTTCTGTTTTGGCTTACCTCCATGTTCACACATACTGGGGCTTAATCATGGGCACTTTATTCTATCATGTTACTTCTTTGCAGAGATATTTCAGGGGAAAGGAGACTATAATAAAGATGTGAACTTCACAATCACAGAGTCTTCTCTATGCTCAAGTTTTCATGTATGGTTTTTAGTGTCTCTAGACCATTGTTTGTCCAGGTTTGAACCATCACTTTGGAAAGCTCCAATTCTTTTCTGTTAGCGTGTATTGTAGAAAAGAAAGTACAATTTCATGCTTAAAATGAGTATGGACAGATATGGAAGAGATAAAATGAAATGCCAGTTTGTAGGCAGTGCAGTAAAAATAATCTGAGATCAGACAAGGAGATACAAGTGAAAATGCAAAAGGAGCAAGTTGGGTGAGATGGGACAAAAGAATGTGAAGAGTCTTATTTAGAGAGTTAAAAAAGAACAGTCAAGGGAAAAAAGATGGAAGAAAGTTCTGAAACCTTCAGGTGAAAACTAATACTAGGGTGCTGCAGATGGGGATAACATGGATAGGTACTAAGAAAAGTAAAAGATATGATCCCACACATTCATAAATTGTGGACTGTTCTCTGAGCAGAGGTTTTGTTTTGATTTACAGTTTTAAGACATGTTGTCTGCAGTTTGAAGCCAGACTATTGGCTGAGGAGAATCCTGCTTTCAGGTTGCCCAGCCCCATACATCCCAGGGCGTACAATTTCATTTCTCTGTGCTTTTCTTTACTTAGATTTTACTCATTACCAGTGAAGTACCACTGTAAAATCAGATAATGAAGTCTTCCAGGCCTCTTAGAATAAAAAAATATGACAGCTAGTAATAACCAGGGGCACCTGGGCTGAATTTTCTCCTCAGCGTGTGGTGGGTTTGAGAGCTCATATTAACAATTTGCAGAGGATGGGAAAGGTAATTTAGCCGTTGTAAGTCTACTGAAAGAGAATATGGTAGATAGGAAAGCTATGACAGTAGCTTCCATATGTTTATTGAGTTGTAGGTGCTGTCTCATTGTCATGCAGGAATGCTATGACAGTAGCTTCCATATATTTATGAAGTTATAGGTGCTGTCTTATTGTAATGTAAGTCATTGAGTACAGTTATAAAATGTGCATGCGTTAAGTAATGCTTGGTAACTCTGTCAGTTTTCCAAACAGCAAGAAAGCAACATGATCCTATGCAAATTACATGTTTACTCCATGTCTTCCTATATTTCTATGTTCTTAAATGTATGTCTATCCAAGCACCCAAAGGAAAATGAAGGCAGTACATCTCTGTGGTGGGAAAATACCTTCCCCAGTGTTGTGACACAAATCATCGTTTGTTAATTGTCTTTGAACTATGTACCAATTTCAGTAGCCCACTGTTGTTTAGGTAAAGAGAAAATGAGAGCAATGAATGGGCCACTTCATAGAAAGCAGAATTAAGGGGGAAAAAAAGTAGAAACTTCAATTTTTGCTTACCCTTGGATGTGTCCCAAATCTTTCCTGACAAGCCAAATCCTAGCTTTTTCACATCTGGTGTCCTGCTGGTGTTTTATTTTGCTGTTGTGATACTGCAGAGAAATAGAGCTCCTAATTTGCATTTTGAAATCCACAGGTGTTGATGGGAAGCTTTTCTCACTGCTATGTAGTATAAATGTCTACAAATGGTCAGAAAAACCTCAACATGAAGATTGCAGTGGCTTCCTTTTTTTTCCTAAATGGAGATCTTAGGGGTTTTGGAGATGATACTGTATCTCAGCAGTAAGAGTAATGACTGTCACCGTCAGTGACAAATGTCTGAGGAAAGATCTTTCTATTTGGGCTGGAAAAGATTGGGGAGAAAAGAAAATAAACGTTAACAGTTCTCAGTCACTACTTGTTTGGAACCAAAATGAATAAAATGAGAGCTGCTCAAGCATTTTTTTATAACAATAAACTCCTGGAACCAGTACCATCATGGAATACATTTTTCTCTGAGAAGCTGAAAGCAAAGTGATGCCAGCCCCGGTGAATTATGGAAGAGAATGAAAGGTAAATTAGCTCTCATGGTGTTCAGCAGCCCCTTTAGTCTGGGCAGTACTGGCACTTACTCTATCTCTAATGGCATTATGTATATATCACTGAACTCAGTCTAGTAGTTTCCATATTTTGTTTACCTCTCTGTCAAAGTAAATTGTGTCATTTAAAAACCCAGCACCATCAAGTCCAATCTCCTGAAGTGCTAAACAGACTCGTGCTGTGGGTGTTAGAGCTGACCCTCAAGCTTCAAGGGATATTGATGGACTGTATTTTCTGCATCCCTTATTTCCCTCGTCTAATTGTCAGGCAAACTGTACTTCACATTCTCTGTAGGATGAGTTGTTGTTGGAAGCTGTTTAGAAAAGAACTCTACTATCGAAGTGTGGAAAAATGATAAGATGCTAAAGTTTTATCTGGGAGGTGGCTCTTACTAACCATTCTGACTTCCTCCAGATATATATTTTAACATGTCTTTGGCTATGAATTATTTTCCTCACTAGGAAGTCTCAGAAAACTTCAGATAACTGTGCTTAGCCCTATTACTTCATTAATTCATAGCAAAAAGTAGACTCACAGCTGGAAAACTCCCTGTGGAGAACACTTCCTTTGTTGCTGCTGAGTCCAAACATGGTGTAGAAGATTGTTCCAGTTCTGGTTTATGTGATTGGTATTTTTTACTCCTATTTTCTGTTTATAACAACCATTCTCCCAAATAAGATACAGAAAGCAAAGGTCAGACTGCGGTTCTGTTAGCAGCAGGGATATTTTGCAGTGCACTTTTCAGAGGTCATTGGCTGACCCTGCCCTGACCTCTCTAGGTGAAGTCCCCTATGTAGCGTGCATATTTGCATACGTGGTACAGTCTAATGAAAAAAAATCATGCACAGAATATGTTATAAGATTGAAATCTTCTCTAATTATATTTTAAATCATAAGATTGGTGACATTTACCTTTCACCATGTCATTTTCTTTTTCATTTTCTGCTTCAAGCTAGTGTTCCCCAAACTTCGTGCTGCTTAAAAAGGCTTAATCAAATAAAAATGCTTACTTTCCATCACTGGCTTTACAGCTACAGTCCTGATAGATTAAAGAAGAAAATATTAATAGCTTTGTGACAGAAATGAAGAATTATTCCATATCATTATATGCATTTTAAAATTCATTGTGTGTTTAAAATCCAGAATTTATCTATGTACAACATGAGTTCTTTTCAAGAATATGCAATTACTCTGTATTGAATGCCAAACTCAAAATCTCACAAACAAGCTGAAAGAATTGAGCTGTTTATCTCCCAAATGGAGAAGGCTGAGACTGCTTAACCTTCATGGCTTTCAGTCGAGGGGCAGTGCTTTTAAACAGTGAGGTGGCTGACTTGGCTAAGGATAAACATCCACTCAAGGAACTCAGTAACTCAGTGTGACTATGATAAAGAATAGACGGAGAGATGTGGGAAGAGGCAGAAAATTAGGCTAAAGGAAAAATGGAGTGGGTCTCATTTTGCACTGAGCATAGAAATAAAGGAAGAATGAAATCTGCATGATTTTTTAAAAGAGGGCTCAGGTAGGTGGTACAATCTTAGTCTTTAACTTACATGTACAAGTGTTCAACGCTCATGGGGAAGCTGCAGTACACCTGAATGTTTATTGTGGCCATTGATGTAAAAATTGATTGACGGGAGAATCCCCAAGAGAGTATGTGCATCTTTTTGTTCCATCAAGTGGATGTCCTTGAAAACAGAACTATGAATCCAACATTCAAAAAGCACTTGGATCTCAGGAAAAAAAAAAAAAAGAATCTAAGGACTTATGGATATAAGGCAGTTTAGTTGTAAAATCTCAGCCTCTTGAAGTGGATCCTCTGCACAGAAAATGTATCTGGGAAATCTGTCAGAGAAAGAGAGGAAACCAAAAAATGGATGTGCACTGTGTTGATGAGCATCTCAATTACAGTATCTGCCATTGTGGCAATGCAGTATATTGCCCCTGGCAGAGGCCTAAAACCTTTAGCAAAATAGTAGAGAAAGCCTTAATGAAACCTTACCAAAACAGATTTATTATTGAGTTCTGTAGCTGTGTGTTCAGGAGAAAGGAGAAATGAGCATTTCATTTGGTGTTTTCTGTGTGTGTCATAGCCATGTAGAGTCCTCCTTGTCTTCTGTAACACATCAAATTAATTTTTCACAGGCCAAATTATAGTTTTGAGATTTTATATGCAATAGACTTATAAAATATTTTACAGCAATGCAGAGCTTGGGAAATGAAAGCAAATATTTGCCATACCTAATAAACAAGGTAATATGAATACATCTCTGTCAGTTGATGATGTATTTAAGCTCTAGGCATGCTGCCGAGATTGATGTTTAGTAAAAACTCAACTATAAACAGATGGATAAAACACAGGTGTAAGAGCTGAAAAAAATCACTGAGGTTTTTTTTTTCTCCTTTAATACTTGTCAATTGTGTGAGCTCGTTGCTCTACACCTCAAGCTCACCACCTCTAAAAATACCTTACTTTTACTGAGTGCTTTGAAAAGGATGAAAATTAATGAGTATTTGTTATGATTGACTGATTAGTGACAGTATTTCTATTAGGAAAACTTGCAAAGAGGCTTAATAAATATCCTTTTCAGTCCTTTTACCCTGTGATTTTCTTAGCTTTCTTGGATCACTGACTTCATTATGTGACATTAGAGAATGCATTCTAAAAACTGCTAATAAAGCACATGTGTATTCTGCTCCTATTGCTTCCTTTTCTGCAATTCAAACAGAATGTGTTCTCATTCAAATTGCAACAAAGATTAATGAATACCTCACTAATGTCCAGTGATCTGTTATGAGCACTGAACAGCTTTATATTCAATTCTTTCTTTTCTATAAATAACTAGTGTTTTCATATGTATGTGATGGTGGTATGCAGCATCGATCTGAGACCGCTTACCTGCTCCTGGGTATGACAACACCTGAATATCCTTAAGAGATTAGAGAAACACAAAATGTGTCAAACAGCACATCTACTGCCCTTCTGAGCTGCTTTCTTCAGTTTAGGCTGCACGTAAATAAGAATCACATAAAGCAGTTCAGAATAAGAATAACTTGACATCTAGGATTTCTGGCATCAAATTGGGTTGGACTTTTTTTTTTCTTTATAAAGAAATATATATATATATATATATATATATATACACAAACACACACTGAACTTTAACATTTTAGTGTTTCAAAAATAAAGCTGCTGGAGCAAACTGTTTCTGTCCTGCAAAACATTTTGTATTCTAAATTGAGGTGAACCTGAGATCTTTCAAAGTTACCATCTTGTGAGAGTCATGGTCACAAGAGAGTTTCATGTAATATCTGGGACTTCTAGGTGCAGGTATCTTCACTTCTCCAAGTCAAGCGTTAACCACAAGATAGTCGATCATTAAAGCATTTTGTCAATGGACAAATGTATAAGCAAGTAATTTGCATCAGAGCAGAGATTGTTTTTGTCTTTCATGCCTGCTCTGTATTTGTTTCATTCTATATGTTTTATTAGTGACAGAAAGCACAAAAGCCTCCACAGGAAATCTTGGCACAGTTTCTCTTATATTCAGGTGTATGCCCATAGATTTGAAAAACCCATCTATTCAGCAACAGGTTTAACCAAGACATGATGTATCTGTTCAACTATGCTGCCCTTTGAACAGAAAATTTCAAGTGATGCCAAAATCACTGCTTGATAAAACATGCAAAACAAAACTCCCAATGAGGGATAATGTAACCAATAAACCAAAGAAATGCCCTACTCTCCCTGATCCACATTTCCTTTTGATTGAATTCTCCCTCTGCTTTAGAATTGTCCTCAGAATTTTCAACCATTATGTAGATATTGAGATGAGTGCCACCTTTTTCAAGACGTATTTAATAGCATGATGCTCAGATGGTAATTTGTTTCCTGTTTACAGCTGTCTGATACTTGCAGATTAGATGTTCCAGCCTGGACTTTGAGTGGCAGAGTTTCGAGAGCATTTTGAACATATGCTGACATCTTTAATTGAGTTCAGCACATGGGACAGCCTCAATTACTAATTTAATTAAAAAACCCCCAACATTCAAAACAAACAAAGCCCCAACAATAACAGAGAGGATGTAATTTGGCATTATAATTGAGTAGAGTTCCTGTCCATCCTAGTTCAAAGTGCTTCACTCCCCCTAGTTGCTCTGCAGGGACTTGAGGTTCATAACTTGTCTCGTGAATTGTTTGAGTCTGACTTCTCAGGGCTGAAGACTAAATTTCTAAGTGGTTTACACATGGGAAGAAAGCAATCAGGATTCTCAAAAGCATTTGCACAACTAATTCCCAGGGGTTCATCCTTTATATCGCAGGAGGTTTCACTGGGATTTGGGCACCATGTTGTCAGCTATGCTGATTGTCACTGCTGTGCTCTCTCCATTATGCTTTGACAAGTAAGCACATCCCTTACCATCAAGAAGTAGGCTATATCAAGCAATTACTGGTTGCTGAACACAGCAACACCTTTAATGAATTTAAATCAGTATCTTTAACTCTCTTCACTTTCCCTCTTCTGGAATAAAAAGTGAAAAGACCACCAACGCATCTTGTCTTAAGGCAAGAAAGAGAATGACTGTTCTGCAGCAGGTCATATCTTCCATGTCCTAACCCAGGCTATCTTCCAGCTTGTCATAGAGAGCAGTGAGGAATTGCATGATTAAAACAGTGCTGGAGATTGTAAGATTATTCACAAGGGTTATGTCACAGGAGGGCAATTATGCTGAAACAAAGTGGGGGGAAAAAAGCCTCAAATTAATCTGTGCTCCCTTCACCTCAGGCTGATTAGAGCAAATTAACTGCTATTGCAAGTAACATGCAAAGTAGATATTCATCATTTTTCTGGCTGCAAATACAATAATTTATAAATATTGCAAAAATAGTCTTGAAATATGTTTTTTTAATTATGCCTCTAGACTATAGCTTTCATTTGTAAGCAAGCAAACAACAAGCTCCCTTTTCCCCCTCTCCAAAACCCACCAGGCTTTCCACTCATGTCAGTTTGTACCAATTTTGTGTCGAAATAAAGAAGTTAAACCTTCGTAACATGTAGGCACACCGTGATATGCGATCTCCATTGACAGATCTTGGTCTGGTACTGTAACTCTCTTCCCTGCACAGAGGCAGAAGAAGAGGTGTTCACCTCCTTTCCTGCTGTCAGCAGGGCACATGTGATATAACATACTGAATGTTATTGTTGGGCTTTATACCGTTTCTTCTTTTCCTAAAATTAAAGAGTTAATTAATATATAAAACTAATTAGTTAGGTGGCTCTAAAATGCAACTGTATGCATCATTGTGTGCTTAGTGGCCTTGAGAAGTACTACATGGAGTAGTGGAAGAGTGACTTACTGAGCACTGATGCCATGAGACTGGGTGGAATGCATCATAAATATGTTGGAATTCCATTTTTCATATAGTTTTAATGGCATGAGCCATAACTGTCACTTCTATGAGTGTGAAAATTGTCTTTGAATTGGTATTAAAATTTGTGAGGCAGCTTGGAGAGCTCATCTATCAAAGCATCAGTTCATGCTGGCATAATCTAATTACTTTGCACATTAGTATAATCCTATACTTGGCCAGAAAAGTGGTTTCATTTTATGTTTATGTAATTTTTTTCCCTCCTTTTTTTTCCCACTTCAGTCATTTTCAGAGAAATCATCTTCGTATCTATTTCTCTGTAGCATAGGATGGTATCAAAAAGTTGTTACAGAAATGCGGGTTCTCATTTCCCCTTGCCCTCCAAACATGCTACCTATTCCTCCTTGTCATGCCTAGGAGTCAGAAGAGTAATCTGGAAGTAGATTTGTGTGCTTGCTTCAAAACTGCTTGTTAAAATCCCTTGACTTTGTAATCTAGGAACTGGATCATTGCAGGTTATGAAGCGAAACGTGGGGTGAGATGGTACCACATGGCCCCCTCAATCATTTCTGGAAATAAAACTAATACATGTTTTTGTGTTCACAAATTTTACCAATACCTAAAACAAAAAATGAGCTGTGTTTGGAGCAGCAGTGGATATCTCTGGATGAAGTGGCAGCCTGTTTAATCCTGCAGCTCCCCAGATACTTCCTGCACTGTCTTGTTCAATTCATTACTTACATTGAAAATTCTGGAACAAGTACAGCAAGTGTATTACAGACAAAACTTTTCTATAACATACTTTGTCACACTAGCATGGATTTTCATTGTTCTTGAAGTAAGATAAGCTTCACGTGGAAAAAAAAAAAAGTAGATTCAGTACATAAGGATTAGAATGAGCCACTCAGATGAAGTGGGTGGGTGTGTAGATCTGCTTGAGGGCAGGAAAGCTCTTCAGAGGGACCTGGCCAGGCTGGAGCGATGGGCTGAGGCCAATTGCATGAGGTTCAACAAGGCCAAGTATCGGGTCGTGCACTTGGGCCACAACAACCACAGGCAATGCTACAGGCTTGGGATAGAGTGGTTTGAAAGCTGTCTTGTGGAAAATAAGCTGGGGATGTAAATCAACAGGTATTTAAACATAAACCAGCAGTGTGCCCAGGTGGCCTAGAAGATCAGTGGCATCCTGGCTTGTATCAAAAATAGTGTGAACAGCAGGCCCAAGGAGGTGATTGTCCCTTTGTACTTGGTGCTGGTGAGGTGGCACCTTCTACAAGAAGGACGTGGAGGGGCTGGAGCGTGTTCAGAGACAGGCAGCTAAGCTGGCGAAGGGTCTGGAGAACAGGTCTGGTGAGGAGCAGCTGAGGAGCTGGAGATATTTAGCCTGGAGAAGAGGAGGATAAGAGGAGATACGATCACTCTCTACAGCTACCTGAAGGGGAGTGTAGTGAGGTGGGAGTCGATCTCTTCTCTTAGGTAAGGAATGATAGGACAAGAGGAAATGGGCTCAAGTTGCACCAGGGGAGGTTTAGATTGGACATTAGGAAGAACTTTTTCATTGAGAAGGCTATTAAGAATTGGAAGGGGCTGCCCAGGGAGGTAGTGCAGTCACGATCCCTGGAGATATTGAAAAGACGCATAGATGAGGTGCTGAGGGACATGATTTAGTTTAGTGATGGGCTTGGCAGTGTGAGTGGTTGGACTCAATGATCATAAAGGTTTATTCTAACCGTAACAATTCTATGAAATGGGCAATATCAAGCCAAAACTTCACTTTAAATATAATAAAATACTTGAAGCAAAATTTCAGGCATATTTCAGCTATGCTGTGCACTCCTGGCAATGAGCAGCTTCTAAAAAATCTCAAACCAAACCCGTTAATTCTGAGCATTAATAATTTCTCAAGCCAAATTTAGAAGAACAAAGGTAGCATTTGTAATCCTTAGGAAAGGCGAGACATCACAGGAGTAGAATTTGCCTGTGATTATTAGGTGAATAAAAGCTACCAATTTGCTTTGCTGATATTTTAAAAATCACAGTATGCATTTAATAGCAACATCTTAGGTCATGTGGTTTTGTTTAAGACTATTTCTGCAAAGAATATTTTGGAATAATCAAGAACACTGTCTAAACTGTACCGTTACAGCCATTTGTGAAACATTTATCCTTGGAACACTTGTAATCGTTTTTTAATATTTAGGAGAAAGTCCACTAAAAGATGTCAAATAGATTAATCCTGGTTTGTCATGAACAGTAATAATTCTTTATCTAAAGACACAATCTGATTATCCACTTGCTGTTCATTGAGCAACTGTGAACACCAATAAAAGTATATAAAAAAAAGAAAAATTAAAGTTGACTGACAGATTCTGCACCTGTGGTTTATAGATAGGGGATCTTTGACAGTATTTTACTAAGAAAAATCAGATTCTGTTTTCTTCCAGAGGGGAAATTGTCATATTAATGTTCTCAGATTTTCATCCAAGTGCATGTAATTTGACTAGTTGATATTAATGCCAGTCCTGTGATATGGTGAAATTTTGGATGTAAATTGAGGATAATAATTTATTTCATTCTTACTCTAAAATACTAAGAATTTTGCAGGACTATAAGCCATTATACTCTTCCACCATAGGTTAACATTTGCAAACACGAGGGAAATACGGATATTCGGATTTTTGTCTACAAAATCATTGCTCCCCCATTAAGAACAAAAAGCAGTTCCCCCTGTATGTCATAATCATGAAATGGGGTCATTAGAGAATGAGTCTTGCCCTAGGGTCATTGAGGAACTCCTGTCAATATATAGTTTATCTAACTGATACCAATATATTTAGTTTTCTGAATATCGTACTCAACAAATGTTAATCAAGAATCAATTAACCTCCACTGAAAACTGCCAGGGAAGACAAGACTGTAAGCTGTTGAAAACAAACTATATGTGACTATATAGTCAATATAGGGAATAAGTTTGTTTTTAATGAGAGGTTAATGTAGCTTTTGGAAGTTACATGTATTTAGCCATTGCCATGAATTAGAAGGTAACAAAAAGCCCCAGGACCGAAAAAACATCTTGAAAACAACCTCTTATCATAGCTTATCTGAGCAAAAGAAAAGTGACAGTACTGCCAAATTCCAAGCAGCTGCATGAACTGCTGAGTTATGCCCTAAATTTGTGATTATGTCATGGTAAGTGTTAGTGAAACAGAAAGCTGTGGAAAGATGCCTTAGTTCCCCGTTATAAGCACTGTAGCTGCTTACTTTCTGATCTCCTGAGCAGGGAATTCACCTTTATTTCAATGCTCAGCTGGGAGAAGCTATTTGCAGCTTGGCAAGAGGCATGAAAGTGTTTTGGAAGTGCTCCCAAGAAATGAGGGGCTAGTTGATTGGACTATAGTGTGTGGCTGCAAAAAACATTCAGTGCCTCGTTTTTTCCTGTTCTGGTGATTTCACTTCGAACAGCTCTGATCCATTCCTGCTGGAATCAGGCTTCTGATTGTCATATCTATCTGTCAGTGCAAAAAGAATGGATAACAGAATGACTCCATGTGCAACATACCTCAACACAAAATGTGTTGTTTCATGTCTTGTGGCTTGCCATAAAATATTAGAGTACCGTAACTGTTCCTTCCTTTCACTGATGTAGGTGCCTGAGCGCACTATGTGCAATACCATGTTTCCATGCCCCAGCTCAAGTAAAATCACTTTGAGCATCCAAATGCGTAACCTGAATTAATTCACTGCTAAACTTCCATCAGTATTTACTTGTTATTAGATGCTGCCTTGTACAGAAACATTTCTGTGCTCTTCTTAGCATTCAGTAATACTTTAAAGAAAAAATATTGATAACATTTGCAAATAGAGGAGCATACATGAACATTTTTGGACAGTTATTATTTGTGTAACTTCTCTGCCACAGTGGAAATAAAACAATCAGAGAACCATAGAATGGTAGGGGTAGAGAAGGACATCTAGAGATCATCCAGCCCAAGCCTCTGCTAGTTTCCCCTTGATCATGGGACACAGGAACATGTTGAGGCAGGTTTGGAAACCTCCCAATGAGTCCATGTCCTCCCTGGGCAGCCTGGGCCAGGGCTCCCTCACATCAACACCAAAGAAAGAAGTTTGAGCTCTCAGTTATGGCCATGTTTGGAAGTCAAAATTGAAATCCTTCTGTTGTTTATATATTGGTGTTTCAAATCAGCATTCTTTGGCTCTAAATCCTGCCATGTATACAACAATCAATTTTCTAGTAGTTCCTAGTTCTAGTGTTTAGGTACTAAGTAATATTATGAATAGTTCTGCCTTCCCACTAAGACTAGCTGCTGCAAATTAAAGGTTAGCAGATCAAGAATAGCAAACACTAGAAAACAACAAAAACACTACAGCTTTCCCCACGGTGGTGTGTAATCAATTCAGTTGTCATTTAACTGAGACTGAATTTATTTTGTAGTGAAAGAATGTAATCGAAATCTCAAGTCCTTGATTTCAGAACAGATAGAATAATGCAAATACAATGCTTCCAATCTAATTTCCAATATCATGATTTTGGATGGATCAGGCTTGCTTTTTCTATTAACTTGATAATCCATTGTCTATGATCTTTGCTTCAGGCCAGACCTTGAGTTGGTTGGTTAGTTTGCATTTTTTTAATGGAACTTGCAAGTACAATTTGGGGGAGGATATGACTTGTTTAGTTATTAGTTACTGGCAACACAGAGCAGCATTGTTTTTTCTTTACTTGCTGACAAATGCCATGATGAGGTATGGCATCAAATAATTCAGTTGTTGCTGACACTAAATCATGCTCCAGCTAGGAATCTGTGGTGGAGAGATTACGGGCTTGGCAGACCCACAGTAGACCAGCCATCTCCAAATCGCTCTCTCCAGCAGAAGATACTTGATCAGAAAGTCAGGATAGTAGGGCAAGTTCTAATATGCACTAATATGGATGAGAATCTTGGTTTTATTTTGTTTTGAGCAGTTGTTATGGTTGGGGAATATACAGTTTTTTCTTGGTGGGCCTTGCCTCCCTGTTGCTGTTCATAGACTGGAGTCATCAATTAGATGGGAGTGATTCCCTAACCTGCACAGTTTACTGCTTCATCCCAAAGGAAAGCTGCATGCTGAAATAAAGATCATCTCTGTCCAATGCTGTCAAATGCAGACAGTCTCATTTCTGTTCTATGCTGTGGTAAAGAGCCATATGCACAGTTTAAGCTGGCTGAAGGATTCAATAGGTTAGCAGCGTTTGCCCATGTAGATCAAAATGAAACATATATGCTTGCCTCTGGCATAAGGTGAAATTATAAGCACGTGTAAAGTTTCCTTTAAAGTATATTTCTTATGTAAATTAAAATTTTATATCTGTATCTTTAAAATATAAATTTAAAGTGTAATTTTTGACAAATTATTTCTACAGCAAAACCTTCAGCTTTGATTCCACTCATTATATTTCATTAATTTAAGCCTATGCCAAGAGCTTTAAGGACAGTAGCACTAAAGCGTGATCCCTGAGCATAGCATCCTAGATGTGACTTTTGTTAACTGTAGCAAAATGAAATGCTTAGATGAGAAGGTAAAAACAAGGCAAGCATACAGTGCTAGTTCCCACTATCAGTTTCCAGCCAGTGTACAATAGTTTGATAAACAATTCTTACATGAATTTGTGGGAAAGAAGAAATCCCCATCCTTGCTATTGACTGCTGTTTCAGCAAGGCTTTAAATCATCATTTCTCAGAACTGAGATCTGAACCTTTTGAGATCTGAACCTTTTGAGATCTGAAGAATACACCTTTAATTATAATTGTAGCCTTTCCTCAGGCCTGCCTGTGAAGGAGGAGCCCTGAGATTCCTAAAGCTTGTAAACTGTGGATTTTTGATTAATTTAATGTAATCCTATGTAATGATGATTATTGTCAAATTTTGTGTAGAAGATGGATGAGGCAGGTTCTCAAATGCCAGCTATTACTGACATTTAATCTCGTATAGGTCATAAAATACCAAGGCAGAAGAAGTGTTATAATTTGTTTTTCATATTAATAATAACTTTTAAATAAATTAACATTGAAAAAATGCTGTCTTCTTCATTCTCTGTAAATCTAAATAGATAAAGTTGGTTGACGAATCCCAGCTTTGAAGACAAAGCATTCTTCTTTTAAAGTGGACATTTGTGATAGATGTAGATGATGTAAAAAAAACCAAACTGAATGGATGAGGGAGCACTGCAAGGGGCTGTCCAGATGGATGTCTCTTTCTCTGGAGACATTCAAACCCACCTAGACGAGTTCCTGTGTGACCTACTCTGGGTAGTCTTCCTCTGGCAGGGGAGTTGGACTGAATGAGATTCCTTCCAACACTTAATATTCTGTGATTTGTTTTGCACTTCATAGTGCCAGATAGTCTGTATAACTAAAGTTTCTCAACCTGGGATGAAAGGGCCATGTCTCAAATTTCAGAGAAGAGAAGTTTGGGAAATAATAGCCTCCTGTGTCTTGCAATTCATGTTTAAAAACTGAGTAACTGCTAGTGCTGTCCTGATTTGCTCCAAAGCTGAACTTAGACTAAGACCAAAGTTAAACCTACAGAGCTCCAGCCTGCAATCCTGTTAGACTGAGTTTCACCAGGCTGCAAGCCAGACACACTGTAAGGATTAATCTTTTTTTTTTCCTTTTTATATCTTTTTTCCCCTACAAATACTTTATAATTAATGAAAACTTCCCCCCTGACCCTGCCACCCACAATCCCACTCTTAGAAAGTCGCTTTTAAAATTGTCTCTCTGCAACTGAAGGAAAGGGTTGTTTATTAAGTGAAAGAAAAAAAAAATAGTCTGGCTGCGTATAATAATATCTTGTGAAAATTAAATAGCTTCAGGTAAAGTTCTGTTTTCTTGTTAGGAGCTTCAGTACAATACTAATTAAATCTTGGAAATAAGTCTTTGAATATCCATGTTCTACTGTGTATTTGAGTTCCTGCAAAAAGGTCAAGTGGCACCACTTTATTGCTCCAGAAATCATTCAAAGCAGAATAATAGAAAAGAATGACATTAAAAATGCATCTCTGTAGTTGAGTTTGAAGGACAGCAGGTATATCAGGCCCCGAGTTTACAATGAAGAAACAGAAGTTCAATTCTCAATGACAGAATTATTTCAGTGCATCTTGTATATATGATAAAATATACAGCAGTTGAAATTAACTGTCTAATCCTCAGAAATTATTAATCAGGATAATCCAAGAGCCATATTCATCATCCTGGTGCTGTCTCCATGCACAGTTACAGGTTGGAATATATCTAACAGCAGTGTATGCACGAGTCGGACATAAACACACATTTGAGAACTATATAAAAGTCTGTTTGTGAAGTAGTTTTTGGTTATATACACTGTGTTTAAAATATTACAAACTTTTCATGGTAGTGTTTGGCTGTCACATTAAAAGTCTACTTAAGCAATGACACAAAACCATGTTACAGGACAGTTTTGAGTGTCTTTGAAAAATGAATGTTCTCAGTGAATCACAGCAGCAATTTGGCACAGCTCTTTTGTCATACATTGGGAATAATCAATGTTTCTTCATGCTTATTTTAATTGATAGGCTAGTAGTAACACACAGGGAAGTAAATGTACAGCCCTCCAGGTTTCTGCATCTGACTGAAATCCAAATCCATACATTTTCAGATGAGTGGCAACAACCTGACAAATCAAAAACTTTCAGGGCCCTTAATGAATCCACAAATATATTTAAAATGTGGTTTTCAATGAAAAATAAGAGTTACTAAAAGTTTTTATGAAGGGAGGAGAAAGCAACATAAAAGGTAAAGCTTGATTGTCTTCATAAAATTGTAGATTGGGAATACATTTCTAAAGTTCAGAGACCACCTTTTTGTTCAGAAGAAAGAGAAATACAATGCAAAGCCATGATTGCTTTTTCATTGTATTGCAGGTAATTACATGGCTCTAATGAAAAGATACAGAATTGTGTTTAGAAAGCAGATTAAGCACGTATAAATTTGATATATGCTAAGGGATGCAGCTTGTCAGGAGTATGTCTCATAGCTTTGATTGTTGGTGGAGGGAAGAACTATTTAGGAGAGAATGAGTTTAAGAAAAAACTTACTTTTCATTTTCATCCTCTAGCAAAACCTACAGATTGTGCTTTCATTTCTGTGGGGCTGGCCTTTGATTTATTGGCGTGATGTTCCAGGGGTGCATTTTTTAGCATACACAGGAACCTATTTAACAGGAGCACAAAAGAGAATATAGTCATGTTGATACATGACTATAGTCTCCTTCCTTGGAGATCTTAAAGACTTGCCTGGACATGTTCCTATGTGACCTGATCTAGGTGAACCTGCTTCTGCAGGGGGATTTTCTAGATGATCTCTAAAGGTCTCTTCCAACTCTACCATTCTATGATTCTATTATATGGGTTTGCTTTGTATTTACTTTGAGTGGGAAGAACTACATCTTGTGAGAGCAAATTGAATCTGTGAAAAGATATCATAAGATAGGAAGTTATCTGTACATCTTATTAACATCTATACAGATCATACAGATGTTTTCACCGTTCTTTTTAATTAGGTTTTTCTGATCACCTCCTCTGAAGAAGGTTCGCTGTTCCTCAAAGTCCTCATAATTTTAGTTGTCCGACTTTGTATCTTTCTGTGCCTACAACTTTTCCCACAGTCTATCTGCTGCTACTCAATAACAATGGCCTTCTCATTAGATTTTAAACCAATTAAATTGCTCCGCATTTCTCCAATTCAGAGTTTTTCTCCACAGTGTAATCCCTCTTCTAAATTAGAAAAAAAACTCTTAATTTGTTGTCACTCATTTATTTTCCCAAGATCAAGGGAACGTCTTTAGTGGCTTTCTGTCTTGATAATGATCCTTCCAGTGTAATTTCTGAAAATTAAATGCTGCTCTTTCTACCCTGAGCTCCTGCTGAAGTATGTTATCAACTATTTTAATGTAGATAGGTCTGGTCTGCAGTAGTAACTTTGTTGAAGGAAGCAGCTTTCTTTCCATAATTCACCTCTGATAATATTGCATTGCCGTTGACTGCCCTGTGAACTACCAAGCTTTCTCTCATTCTTCCCTTCAGAATCTGCCCCAGCAGATTGACATTGAGATAGTGAACCTGTAATTACCTCAGAAGAACATCCTTTCTGGTACTTCAGCTTAAGGAGAAAGTGCTTCTCTTTAATTGTATGTGCATTTGTAATCTTTATCTTTTTGCTACCCAGCAGTGCTGGGGAGAGAGAAACAGATGAAGAAGCAAAAAATGATATTTTCCCTGGCATTGTCATTGGACTGCTATGTGGCAGCTGGCACAGATTGGGCCATGTTGACAGTAGTGTTAACATGGGAGTTTTTATCTCCATAGGACATAACTTCCCTCCTGCAGAACAAAGAAGGTGTGTCATTTGTATATATCTATGTTGAACGTGTTTTGGTACCTGAGTTTGTTTAGCCTTCTCTCATTTGCTCTTAAACCCCAACATACTGCCAAATATATAGTGGATTATTCTTTGTGCTTCGGTCCTGTTTGGGCATGCCTGAAACTGTGTTCTGCCTCTCCTCATAAGGAATCGAGGTTACTATGCAATAGGTGCAGTGAAGCAGTGCTTGAGGTTTAAAAGCCAACCTGGGAACTAAAGGGTCATTAAGAAGTGGGAAGAGGCTGGCTTGTGAGTTACACAATGAACACAATGAACAGTTTAGAATCTGAAGCCTGTCAGCTGAATAGATGAGCTTCTGGACATGGTGACAAGTGTATCTGTTCCCTATTAGAAAGAGTAATGAGAAACTGAGGAGGGAAATAAAGCATAAAAACTTACAGTAATAACACATGAATACACTCAACTGCTTCATAGTGCCTTGTTACATTGTTCTATTCATGGGTGGTGCTTTTAATGCCAAAGAGTTGAAAAACTGAGAAATTTTGACCCCCAAATGTCTCATGGTGCTGTATGGTGTTTAGCTTCTTAGGTGTA
Organism: Urocolius indicus; assembly: GCA_013401255.1. Taxonomy (NCBI): domain Eukaryota; kingdom Metazoa; phylum Chordata; class Aves; order Coliiformes; family Coliidae; genus Urocolius; species Urocolius indicus. Next base: position 37,698 of record WBNH01002991.1, on the reverse strand, counting down.
TCAAAATGAAAGTTTTCAGTCATCCAAATGTAGCTTTAAGAGGAAAACATATTTCATTCGTTCTTGGCTAATTAAAGAGGTGGATTATGAATGCAATGACTGAAAGCTTGTAAGACAAAAGCAAATGACAAGAGAGAAGCTGCTGAGCAAAACCAGTGGTGATAAAGGAGGAGTACAATATTTGGCAGCAGAACTAAGACATTATCTCTCTGGTTCTGAAAAGAAGTTTCTATCAAGGACAGATGTCTTTGTCAGGAAAGAATAGCTGGCCTTTCGAGACCCTCTGTACATGTTTTCGGGGCCTGATAATGAAGAAAAGATGAATCTGTGACCACTGGAGTGAGAACAGGGACTGAGAAATTCTCTGTCTTGTGATGACATTCTACTCCTCTGGAATTAGTTTTATTTGGTAACATTACTTCATTGTTATTTGTAATCATATGGATTTGTCAGTGAGGATATTTTTAAATGTTGTAGAGGTTGTGTTGCTCAGATCTGTAGCGGATTATTCCCTGTCTTTTCCTAGTTGAAAACTAAACTCTTGTTAGCAAAACTCCAGCCATAATTTTTATAGACTGTTATTAAGTTATGAAACAGGTTGTGTTGGAGGAAGTTAGCTTAGAAGCTGGGAAATCAGCAGGAAGAAGTGCATGTAATAGCTGGTGAGAGGATGACTGTAAATCAGCAGTGTAATAGAGCTGTGAAAATAGCAAATGTCATTCAGTGATGGCTGAATCTCCAGTTGATGCGGGGAAGTTACAGTGCCATCATACAGACACTGGAAAACTCCTCTCTGGAACAGTGCATCCAATGCTGGCCGTGCTTGTTCAATAACATGACCTAAAATTGGAATAACTACACAGAAGAGCAACATAAAGAGCCTGTCCTGTGAGATGAGAAAGACTGACTTTCTTTACTTATCACTAGCTGCTAGGTAGAAAGTGAAAGCATCTGATTGCTGTCTAGAAATACCTTTGGAGGAGAAGACAGGTGAAAAGATTTAAGCCAAAGAAGTGTGCTGCAAAAATCAGTATGTGTAATTTAGCCTTGAAGATATCATCATTACTTATTAGATGTTGTGGATTAGATTAGTGTTCCTAACTGTTGGAACAACAATTAAACCATTGTGGAAGAGCTTCTGGAGGGAACATTGTGTCAAAAAATCCTAAGTGCTTTTGTGATTTTGAAAAAAAAAAGAGTAGTTTTGGATGCCTGCAAAGCACCTGTACTTGACAGAGGAGATGACCTTTTTTGTTCTTGATTATCAATGGGGAGAACGTGGGGTTTGTACCATTTCAAAGAGCCAGGAGAATATTCATCATTTCTATTCACAAAGAAGCCTATAGCTTTCAAAAGATAACACACCTTAATAAAATCCAATTTAGTGCCAAAAGTTTGACTCTTTTATAGCAGCTTCAATTAGCATCCTCACTGGTAGTCTCAGGAAATAAAGACTGTAATGGAGAGGACTCTCTCCTTGTCCGTCTCACAGCTGTCCCTCAAGGTCAGTACTAATGCAGAGTGCTTGGGCTGTACAGGGGAATGCACACCATCAGCATTGCTGTTGAAATTGCTCTGTGGATTGATACAAGATTTCACCTCCCTCTGCTGAAAATGGATAGGCAAATCCAGCACCATTTGTGAGCAGAAAAATTAGTCTTTGAGCTGAAATAAATGCCACTGCAGTGTATCCTTGAGAACTCCCAAGTGTAATTGTGGCTCAGCTTGGTGTGATATAAATGCAATTACGATTTAAACCTAATTCTAAAAAATCCGCACTAGTCTTTAAATACAGAATTGCATTTCAAGATTACATGGTAAAGCATTTAATTTCCTAATTTAATTTTCAGAAGGCTTTGATCCTACAGCAGCAGTTAGGCAACTACTTTCTTGTTCTGTCTTTTTCCTCTGTGTTAACAGATAAAGTTTTATTATTATCATTCTTCAGGAGAAGACTAATGATTTTTAAAAGGAAAAAAAAAAGGTCATTTACAAATGAAATCATCCTACCTTCCTTAGCACAGGTGATACTAATATAAAACAGAGATTTAGAAAACAAACAAATGACGTCCCCCATCCCTGAAAGCTAGGAGAGGATCTTAAATTAGATACTCTTTATTGGTTCTTTTGTTATTGACATACCAATGTTTTATTTCATGTCTGATCTGTAAAGAGAATATAGTTGTAAAAGGCAATTAATTATTATTTTGGTGGTTGGTGTGTGTGTGTTGTGTATTTATATACACACAGGGATGGGGGAGGTGGTGTGTCTTGTCATGGCACACACAGTTCTGTGATTGCAAAATGAGTTTTATCTGAATTATTGAATCTTGAGATACAAAGTTCCATAACATAACCTCAATCAAATACCTGGAAGATTGTAGACTAGAGTATATGTATTTTAAATGTATGGTGTGTTGACTCCCAGGGACCTGGGAGAGTTGCTGACAGCAGCTGAACATGAGCCAGCCGTGTGCCCAGATGGCCAAGAAGGCCAAGGGCATCCTGGCCTGGATGACAGTGTTGTCAGCAGGAGCAGGGAGGTGATCATTCCATTATCCTCAGCTTTGGTGAGGCTGCACCTCCAATACTGTGTCCAGGTTTGGGCCTCTCTCTACAAGATGGACACTGAGGTGCTGGAGAGGATCCAGAGGCGAGGCAGGGCTCGGTCTGTTCTCCCCATTAATAAGCAATAGAACAAGAGGAAATGGCCTCAAGTTGCACCAGAGGAGGTTCAGGCTGGATCTGAGGAGGAATTTCTTTGCTGACAGGGTTGTCAGGCATTGGAAAGGGCTGTCCAGGGAGATGCTGGAGTCACTGTCCCTGGAGGGGTTTCAGAGACGAGTGGATGTTTCACTGAGGGAAGTGGACTGGTGGTAGATAGGGCTGGGACAAAGGCTGGACTCAATGATCTTAAACGTCTCTTCCAGCTGAAACCATTCTATGATTCTATGACTTTGTTATTGCTGATTACATACATGCATACATAAATAGAAGTTTCTATACATCTATATACACACCGTTCTTAGGTTGTTTTTGTTCCAAATTAAACATTTGCTTTGCAAACATAATTTTTACTTTGCACATCATCTGTAGTATGCACATTGTGATTTATACAGGCCTGAATGTTAAGTATGTGGTTTCTGAAGTGTTCTTAAAGTACAGCTGGGATACAGAGTTACAGTGAAGGACATGATAAGAATTCAAAAGTATTTTGATAAATAGAAATCCCTGTCAGGAACGGAGTTATCCCTCAGGAATGTTGTAGGTAAAGTTTATTCTGCCTTATGGCCTGCTGATGGACTGCATGACCTTTCAAAATCTCCTCCAGCCCTATTTTATGATTCTGTGATCAATTCATTGTGGCATTTGACAGCTGCTGTACGTGCACTATAGATAATTCCACTGCCTTTAATAGTTTTAATGATTTTTTTAAACAAAAATTTCACATATTTTGCACATGAAGCGCTTTTAAAATGTATTTTAAATTTATTCTTATTTATTTGAAGATGGTAATCATAAAGGTTATAGGTCTCATTGGCTCTTCAGCAAATATGTGTTCTTTCCAGCCTGGAACATATTGCAATGTTCAATTTCTATGAAAGATTACAAGGCTATAAATTACTACTTGTTCACATAAAGATATTTCAGGGTTTATATACCGTTGATCCAGTGTTATTCCCATTAGTGGTAGTAACTAGGAGATAATTCATTTGGAAAATGATATCCTGATTCTCAAAGTAGTTTTAGGAATCAGGTTATTCTTTAGAGCATGTTAAAGTCACGGCAAGGTGGTCTTCAGCTCACAAGTGTAATTTAGCCTCACAAGTAGGTAATCTTGTTAAAATATTGCCAGATTAATCAAAATTGATTTGTGAGTACTAAACCCAGTGAATGTTAATCAAATACCAGGTTAGGAAGCTTTAGGAACAGTTTTAAGTCTTTGACAGTCTGCCATTATTCTTTGTTGGTATGACTCATTGCATTTGTGGAAACATTTTAAAGACTCAACGTCCTTCAAAACTGGATACAAATGCACTACAGACCAAAGAATCTTCTTTATAAATATGTGGTGACAAAGCACTGGAACAGGTTGCCCAGAGAGGTTCTGGGTGTCCCATCCCTGAAAGTGTTCAGGGCCAGTTGAACTTGAAGGAGGCTTGGAGCAGCCTGGTCTAGTGTATGATGTCCCTGCCTATTACAGGGGATTGGAACAAGATGATCTTCAAGGTCCCTTCCAACCCAAACCATTCCATGATGTTTTGAAAAAGCCCAACAGTGTGGATTGCTAGATTTGTTACATCTCATATGCAATGAATTGTTCTCCAAACCATCAAGTGCTTTGTGGTTTTGCCACAATGTATTAATTTGTACCTGCCTTATTATATTTTATGCATAATAGTTAAAGAGATGTTTAAGATTGAATGTAGCCTCTGTACATATGAATACCATACATTTAAAGGTATTACACAGTGTGTCTGTGGTGTAAGGAAATGCATTTAGAACCCCTTTATGTTCCATGGGAAAGAAAACTCAGTGTAACTGCATTGATTTGAAGGCAACGCTGAATTTTTTGTTAATTGTGTAATTATCTATATGGGTTATTGATAAGTGAACCCCTTGAAATGATGAAGAGCAAAAACTGACTTTGCACAGTGCCACCAGGAGCTTTGTGATCTGCTCGCACCCGTTGAAACTTACATCTTATTTTCTTTCAACAGAAAGCTTTTCTTTACAGACTACGGGAATGCTGCCAAGGTTGAGAGATGTGACATGGATGGAATGAACAGGACGTGGATAGTAGACACTAAAATTGAACAGCCGACTGCTCTCGCACTAGACCTCATCAATAAATATGTGTACTGGGTTGACATATATCTGGATAGCGTGGAGGTGGTTGACTATCAAGGGAGAAAGAGGCATACAGTAATGAAAGGCAAACAAGTAGGTATTTATTTGCAAATTAGTAAAAAAGTAATGGTATCAATAAATGAATGTATATATATATATGTTAACATATATAATATAATGCTAACAGTTACACCTTCATATATTTTACCAGATTGCTCAGTGTTTAGCCACTTGTCCTGGACTAACAGGTCTTGTATACTTTTTTTTTCAGGTAACATTTTGGAATAGATACTTAAAACCATTTTCAGAAGCAACTAACAAACACTTTCTCAGGCTTGTAACTGAATTTTACTGCTGCCATTGGAGAGATGCTTGTTCTTTCTCTTCCTTCTGAAACTTAGATGCAAAATGGGATTCTTATAAAATAAAAAGTTCAGAGGAAATCTTTCTTCTCTAACTAGCTAAGAAAGGAGTCTGTCTGTTTCCTTCAATATGGGTGAAGATATTAGGAAGTTTGGCCTGAATTGTCACTGCTATCTCTAAATGAGAAGCATATTGGTGTTCTTTCCACTCAAATGAAAAATTGGTAATTTCACTAGGTTTTGTGCCTGCATTGGCCAGGTTTTTCTGTAACATAATGACTGTTACCCCAGGTTTACTCCTCATTAGTCCAAGGAAACATTAAACCAGAAAACTATTATCAATAAATGTAGGGATTCAAGTTTTATTTCTTAAGTAACTACAAGCATAACAAAGACATACTTTCCAAATGCAAGGGACTATTCTTTGTAGGAAGCAACATTTCCATAGATGCATAAGATAGCTGGGAAGCTTCACGAGACGTGAAAATCAACAAATGCATACATTAAATACAAATAATTGAGTCATCATAAAGTGCATTGTAGAAAGGTCACATAGTTTTAGTTCTGTAAATATGGAAAAGCTCTCATGAGAGTTAAGTAATAAAGCTTTACATGGTGAAAATGGAGACCAAAGTATTATAGTGCAAAGGAGAATTCAGTAGTTTGCTACAGACTCATCACTGTTTTCAGGGCTATTTTCTTATCCATCTTGGTATAATTGATGGAATTTCTGTCAAGTCTTAATCAAACACTTCCATTGAGCTCAATTATTTGTATTTTTTTTTTCTTCCTGGCAAGATTTGACCAAGGTGAGGGGATAATTTCCAGAAAGGACTGATTTATTTGCTGTATAATTTCGGTTTTGGGTGGGAATTTTTTGGGTTGGTTGGTTGGTTGGCTTTTTTTTGGTGACATACATCTGAATTTGTGAGTAAAGGAGATAAGTAAATACTTTGTGGTGAACAATGTATTGATTAAACCGGTGAGGTATTCAGCCTGTGAATACTGAACATCTGCCAACAAACTCTCCTTAATTTGTTCAGCTTTCAAAATTGCCCGTGGCATATTTTCTGTGTTCTAAATCTGCAAGTTGAGCCCAAGTGCCAGATCACTGAACACTTCATGTTCAAGCTGTGGTTGGCCAACTAACTCATGTTAGGTACTTTTTAGTCAACCTAACCAGACACATCACAGATTAATACAACCTTAGAATTCCCTTTCTGAGAAACAAGCAGTACCACATGACCACAACCAAAGACAGCAACACAAAAGACACACAAACATAGCTGAGGGAAACTCTTTATTAATTCATTTACTGAAGAAAACTTCCAGTGGCTGTATCTTGCCCTATTTGCCTTTCTTTGAGTCTAACAAATAAAAAAATGCATAAATTCAACTTTTAGACTGTATTTTAAATATCAATATTTACTGTATGCATTAGTTAATGATAGTTAATATTAGTTAATTTATCTTATTATTTTTTAATGTATCTTATTATTTGTTAATATTAGCTAAACACTAAAATAAACTGCTGTACTTAATATAAGTATGGAGGAGATTTTTAATTCAAAAGACAGAGAACCTTGGAAATTCAGAAGGTAAATGAATTTTGGTAAGATTTTGAGTTTTCTGCCTTTATTGTGCAAAGCTTTTCCAATTCTAAACTTAGGACTAGAAGAAAGAGAGCTCCACTTGTAGCATAGTTTGCATTTTTTATTTACAAATATTTATCAGCATCTTCTGAAATCCTTGTGTACAGTTTAGAAGGTACAATTAGCTGCTATATTGGATGTTTACAAATCGTAGATACACCTGAAATACTCCGCTAAAACCATAATATCATTTTTGTTTTTCCTTTTCCAGGTTAGGCATCTTTGTGGTTTGTCAGTATTTGAAAACTATTTATACACAGTTAATTCAGATAATCTCAACATTTTACGAATAAACAGATTTAATGGCACTGATGTTCAGTCTCTTGGTAGACTTGAGAAGGCTAAAGAGATCCGTGTATACCAGAAAAGAACTCAAACTGCAGGTAAGGTAAAAATTCCTTTTGTCTAGGAAATGTAAAATCAGGAATGATGTAGATGTCTGGTTAAAAAGGTTCTTCCAGAAACATGTTTCAGAAAATGCAAAACACTCTGCTGCTCCTTCCCCTGCCCAGTTTGTGTTTTACTGCCAGTTTTCCTGCATCTCTAAGCTCCTAACACAACTTCTTCCTGAGCATTTGACTCGGAGAGTCACCAGAGATCCCTGCTTTTCTGGCTCCACACACTCAAAGTTTTCAGAATATAATGTCTTCATAGTTATTGGATGTCTAATACCATCCACATGCATGGGTCTCAGACCTCAGAGATTCCTGGTTTCTCTGGGCCTGCCTTTCAAACAGACTGCAAACCTCAGTGGGGCCCTTGTCTTTGCCAAAAGCAGGGCATAGATGTGGGCAGCTATCCTACCTAACTGCCAGCATAGCAGCTGGTGAGACAGGAAATTGCTGTTACCTTTTCCCTGGTTTGCCTAAATATCATTTTTTGCCTTCTGTGAAAGAAATCTTCATTTCTGTTAAGAACGGAAAACGTTTTATGATCTCAGAATTGTTGGTAAAATAGCAATTCCTGAGTTCTGTAGTCCTATAGGACTCTAATCATGGCTCTGAACACATAGGGCCTGTGTTCAGGACAGTGGTAGGAACATTCAGGACAGTGATTTGTGGGAACTTTGTGCAAAGATAGCAAGATCCCAAATGTTTACAGCCATAATTTATCAGCACTTTTTGATATGACTGATAGCAATAATCATTGGCATGACTGTCTGGACAGAAAAGCTAACACATCAGTTCTGATGATCAGCATCAATGCTATTAAACAGACTGACTGCTTTTAGAGAACTTTCAGAAGTGGTAACAAACTTTAAATTGATCTAGGCTGGGTGAAGAAATTTTCACCTTATAGCTGAGGCCATTGATTTGCAGATGTCAGTGTCTGAAGGAGGCTGCAAAGATTCTTTCCTTGCTATTGGCCCCCCTCTTGTATCCCTGAGGGAGTCAGAGAGGTTGAGCAGAGGAGAGACATGAGCACAGTGTAATCTTTTATTACATCCTGTGATTACTCTGTTCCTCTTGCCCTTTGTTCACTCTGCTACTTCTTTTGTTTTAAGTGGACATGTTTGTTGCTTGTCAGGTTTCTCTGTAAAGGCTGTCTCAGCTTGGTAGAGTTGCTGTATACCTTTAACATTATTGACCTTAAACCACTTGATTACTTTTTTTTTTTTTAAAAAAAAAAGCAACTAAAAAGCTTGAGGGAAAGCAGAGAGGAGAGAAAAACATTTTTTTTGAGCTGAAATACTGTTGGCTTGTTGTAAGCCAGCTTAGTGAATGTAGGATGGCAACGTCAGTTTTGTTTTCTCATCCGATTTACCTTGAAGAGTTTTTTAAAAATCAATTTGAAATATTAGTCTGCTAATTTAGATCTGTGCCTTTGCAAACATGAAGCCAAGGGAAAGAAACTTTTTGGCTTTTGGGCCTGGATTTATGGCCCAACTGTACAAATATAGAAACAGGCCTCCAGGCTCATTTTTGTTCTTTAGTTTCTGCCCAGGTGTCTCCCCTAGAAAGGTGCTGTCTGAGGAAGTCGAGTGAATAGCAAACTGCATTGGCAATGAGATTCACCCTCTTCTCAAAAAAACCAACTAACCAAATAAACCAAAGCAACAAACAAAAAAGGGAGAAAGTGTCAGCTACCCCAGGAGAGTATTGCTTGGGAAATGCTATGCAGAAGTTTCTTCAAGCACAATAATGCGGATGGCTTGATAGCCACAAGGTAGCCCTTTGGACTACTTGTCTGGTTTGGGCAGCATTTAAGAAAATCACCATCCTTTGTAGTTATATTCTGGAGAAAGATTTAATGTGACACAAATTCCTTTTGTTGTTTTTTTTTTCCCCCCTTCCTTGTCTAAACTTTCTACATGCTGATGCATATAATTATCCTGTTTTAAATGGATCTGAGTCGTGCTGTTTTTCGCCCGCCGTAGTCAGGAGCCACGCATGTGAATTGGACTCATATGGAATGCCGGGGGGATGCTCGCACATCTGTCTGCTCAGCAGCAACTACAAAGCACGAACTTGTCGCTGCAGGACCGGTTTCATCTTGGGGAGTGATGGCAGGTCATGCAAAAGTATGTGATTTAAATCAAAGACTCTGCCAGCCACTGGTATTCCAGGGTATGGTTCTGGGTATTGTTTAACATGCTTCTCAGTAACAATAAAAAATCACATGGGCTGCTTTTGGGTACAAATTGTTTGCAATATGTGCCTTCGTTCATTCCCTTAAAATGATTTGATTTGGCTTAGCTTGCAGAAGTGACAAACTAAACCTGAGATGCTTTGTAAACAATTCTGAAAATCATCACAAGTTTTACTCTAACCAGTTGTCTTCTTTATATACTGTGTGTTCTTACAGCACATAGGTACTGAAATGCTGTTCATCATATCCAACTTCCACCTGTGCAATCAATTCCTAACTCCTAATTCCTAAACCCCATGTACCAGTACAATCTGGAGTTTGAACTGCTGAACAGTTCTCTGCTCTGCAGAGAGAGACCTAGGAGGCCTGATTGATAATAAACTAACCATGAGCCAGCAATGTGCCCTCGTGGCCAAGAAGGCCAATGGCATCCTGGCATCAATGCATCAATNAAGTTCCATTTAAATATAAGAAAAAACTATTTTACTGTGAAGATGAGGGAGCCCTGGCACAGGCTGACCAGAGGGGTTGTGGAGGCTCCTTCCTTGGAGGTCTTCAGGACTTGCCTGGACACGTTCCTATGCGAAGGCAATGTTTTTCCCATAATACTTTGTGAAAGGAGTTTGATTCATATAACTCTGGTTATATCTGACAAGAGGTATACACAATCTGTTGGTCACCTACAACCAGCAGGACAGTCCTGAAACTTTAGGGGAATACTTAATTTTTGTAATCTGGTTTCTTGATCGAGTGGCATTTATTTAGTTCAGATGAAGGACATAAAATTAGATACCTTGATGAATGCTGGTAGATGGATGTATTTGTCCACAGACAAACCTCATGTGTTTTTCACTGACAATCCAGAAAAAAAAAAAAAAAAGAAGAGGATTAGAAAAAGTATATATCTTAGAGAATTTGAATAGTCATATCAATAGTTCTAAGGATATTTATAGGTATCCTTAAGGACAGAAAATGACCTTACTAAGCTTCAGTTGTTTTTAATTAACCTACTTGATTAAATTTTTAAAAAATCTCTTCAGAAACAGGAAATGTTGGTACCCATGTTCTATATCTCACTGTGAAACAACAGTGTGCTTCTGTTTGTTCTGTTCCTTCTCATTTGAAAGAAATTCACGGTAATCTTTTGTCTTGTTTGTTTGTGAGAAACTTCAGATGGAAAAAATGGTGGTTTGTATTTGCTGGAGTTTATGGTCCTCTTAGATTTAATGATGACTTCAGTCATGGTCTATATTACACTTATGGATCCTAATGAATTGTAAAATTAACATCTACAAAGACTATATATGTCCATTTCACAGTAGATGTGGAGTCGTTCTGTGATACAACATTGCTTTTCAGTGTGAACTTTTATAGAAAAAATACGAAGATGTAAGCAGCTCACGGAAGTAATTTGTATTTTATTTAAGGTAATATAATGAGCTAGATTTCTTGAGTTTAGATACCTTCAGAATATATGAAAACTTATTTTTTGGTATTGAATAATGCTTCTGTTCCATCACTAATTGTGCTAGTTAATTAAACAGTGGCATTACGCACTGTAAAAAAGATTAGGCAGCATCAATTGTTTATGTTTATAATCTTTCTTTTGCAGGACCAAAGAATGAATTGTTTCTTTTTTATGGGAAGGGACGCCCTGGAATAATACGAGGAATGGACCTGAATACCAAAGTATCTGATGAATATATGATTCCTATAGAAAACTTGGTCAATCCTCGTGCTCTGGACTTCCACGCTGAAACCAATTACATTTACTTTGCTGATACTACCAGTTTCCTAATTGGACGACAGAAAATTGATGGCACAGAGAGAGAAACAATCCTCAAAGATGGTAAGCGATGCGAACCGATAGTGACATTCAGAGAATCTCACTAAGGAGAAGTTGAACTGACATTTACAGATAAAGTTTTGTTGAGATCTCCCATGGAAAACAGACCCAAACTAGACCTTCAGCAGGATTGGGGATACTTCTTTTTTCACAAGTTCTTGTTTTTTTTTCCTGAGTGTGGAAGTGTAAAGTTTGCTGAAGTTGCCCTGGTGTGAATTCTTACTTTATCCATTTAAGCTAATACCCACCAGTGAGTAACTCCTACACCTCCAATGTATTCTTCCAGTAGCTAGATAATTGCAGTCCTATACTGTAGCTCTTTGTTATTATATGCTGAGCCATCCCATGTTCTTATGGACTTTATGAAAACATTATCATTCCAACCTGTATCACACCGTGGGTTCTGGAGCTTATTCAAGTAGTCTAGCAGAGTGAGGCTTCCTGTGGGGCTTGCAAACTCCTTAGGGAAAAAAAAAAAGAATTGTCTTCCCTAGTGCATTTTCCATAGTATATGTGGAAGAAACAGATAGCCCTAAACATTTTTAGAACGTTAATTAAGATGTTTGTACCATTTATTATAACAATGAGAGAAAATACCATCAGTTCTCCAGTTCAACACACTTTGGAGAATCTCCCTTTTACCGGAATCATATCTTGTCATACTAAATGCTGTTTCAGTGATAAAACCCCCAGTTTGTCAACCCATGCTTTTCTTTTATGGACTCTTTTCATGAAAGACTGCTTCAGCAGGAGGTAACAGCTGCCTCAGTTGAAATCCATTCTACAGTAATTATTTTCTAGTACTCAAGATAATAAGCAGTATGAATATTCATCTTTGCCTTCAGAGAGCTTAATATCTTTACTTGTAAATTGAAGTTTGAGACAGTGAAAGGATCTAAAATACCATTGTTTTAGCACAGGGATTTTCATTCCCTGTCATTCATAACCCATGTTTTAATCTACTCGACTCAGAAGTTGTCTCCAGCTTGCAGTGATACGGTGCTGTTTTGGTGTAAGATCTCTCCACAGACCTCAGAGTCTGCACAAAGATCCCTTCAGCAGCAGTTGTGAGGAATAGATAGATGGCTCTTCACCCTAGGTTGGTGATTGCTCAATAAAAGGTAGCTGAGTAAATAATGAATACCCAACTGTCAATGTGGTAATTCTTCATTTCACTCCAAATATAGAAGTGGATAATATACCTCACAGAACTTTCATTGCTGACCTTCTTTTATTGAACAACGCAAATTTCATTTTACGACAAAGTAATCTAAATGTGGAGTAGGGCAAGGAGTGGACAGTATGGAGATTTAAACATTAAAAGGTGACATCAAGGACCATCCTTGCTGAAAGGTGTCAAACAGGTTGGGATTAGTCTAATCAAGAATGCAGACGTGAGCAAACTTTGTATATCAGACTGGCAAGTTGAAGAGAATCTTTCTTAAACAATATTTTACTGTAACCTTTACTCTGTACAATGTAGCAAAAATACCAATGCAATACCAAGAGTTATGGATTATCTAGTGGTGGTGGTACTATCCAACAACTGGTGGTCCTAATACTTACCCAAACAAGTGTCACTGTCATTCTCCCCTGGCTTCCCCAGGAGCTTACATCGTTAGTTAGAAGTCAATGTAGTTTCATAACTTTAGAGTATACTTAAAGAACACTTGTTAATGTATTTTTCATGATTTAAAAAATTAATACGGCCTCCAGCCATACCACCTCAGCTTTTATTCTTGTCAGCTCACAAGAACTCAGCAGGAACAAGATTAAATCGTTCCTCGGTGGAAGGCTACTAGAGAAAATCAGGTATGTCAGGAGGTGGTTTAATATTCGCTCTGAACAGCATGCTGCTAAGGAACTCTGTCTGCCGTGGGTATCACTTCTCAGATTAGCAGTTGTCATTTTCTGAGACTATCGGGTTTTGCAAGAACAGATATGCTAACTCAAACAACACTGTAACTCAGATCATTACAGTTTGCCTACATGAGAGCCTGATCCTGCAAGCTGTTCACTGGGAACTGAAACTCTTAAGCACCTAACACTGCTGGAGTTTGATTTCTCATATACTTTCAGCTGATTTCTTACTCCTCACTTCAGGAAACAAACTGCTGTGCTGTATTGATAAGTATTTGACAGCCCACAGCACAGCCTGTCCTAGAGTTGGTGGTACAACTGCAGTAGTCGTGTACTTTCAGCACCCACAGAAATGTCTATAATTAAGCTTTCAAACTTGCATGTGACATCAGGTTTTTTAAATTTAAAACAAAAATAGAAAAACAAGCAGATATTTTAAATAATATTTATCTGTTATTCAGTTGAAGTCACATAAACATGAACTCTAGGGGTTTTTTAAGTTGTTTTGATCCCATTTGGGGTTGCTGTGAGCCTTAAAGTGTTACAATAGTCACTTGTTAGCAAAAATGGTTAAGGGCACACTTTTTGATTAAACGAGTTCAAAGTAAGTCTGTAAAGATCTTTGGAAGCTATTTTGCTGCCTAGCGCATACAGGTTTGGGTATTTTTTTTCACTGCTTTTCATGTTAATCCAGCATTTTAGGTGCTATTAGTGTACATGATCTACCTGACTTTGCTGAGTTAGGCCGTTCTGTGGCAAATCACACACTGTGCTCGCATGTTTAAAAACGATATGGCAGTTCTTTTAAATAGACTCTTGTATCTTTGCTCACTATATTTGAGCCCTCATACTGCTGGTGATTGTACCATTCTGGTACAATCAGAATTACAAATGTTAATGTTTCGAAAATCAGGTGAACGATGTTCAAAATGACATTTTATTCACCTCATCCTTTTTATGTTCAAAGGGCTTCACTGCAGAAAGACTGGCTTACTGAAATCGAATCAATTTTGTTTAACCAGAATGGCAGAGTAACCATTATCTTGTTGCTGTTTACTGTTTGTTGTGAAGACCACCTAAAATCAAGGAATGGATTTTGGGCTTTTAGATAGTTAAATAAAAGTGAACTTTAAACCATAGCTTCACAAAAAGCATGTAATCCATCTCTGTAGGGTTTTGCTGTAGAATTGTCCATTATCTTAAAACTTTCTGATACGTCTAGCAGCTTTTTTGGACTTGGGCTGCCTTTAGTTTAGGATCATAGATGCTCAAGAATTACTGCAAAATGCATCATACTTCAGATATAGTAACCAATATAGGAAACTGAATATACTGGATCATTATGCTTGTAAATATATCAGAGAGATCTAGCATTGTAATACAATACTAATATGGTACTTATTCGGGTTGGTTTGTCTTCCAAAGAAGAAAAATAAAACACAATTTAATCAAAAAGCTGATTTTATTAATATAAAAATTGCATTTAACCAAAAATGCCTAGGCCAGACAGGATAAATATAAAATGGGTTTTGAACAACTCCTTGTCCTCCAGCTTGATTTTAGTCATGTCAGTGTTTTCTTGAGTTGAGTAGTCTATGGAGTCCCCTCTGAGCCCTAAAGGACTTTTGTTTTACTCCTGAAGCTTGTCTTTGTACCCTGTTCTGTTCAGTAGTCTTTCTCTGTGAGCCTTGGGCTCCCAGGTCTTTGGTGAGATGCTCTGTTCTTTTCCCTGCCATACTTTGTACTTCTGTCTTCTCAACATACACTCCAAGACCAAAGGCCACTCTCCCACTTTCAGACAGCTCCAGCTGACTCTGACATTTGCCTTTTTAAAAGAAGGCACTGAGAAATAACAAATAAAGTTGACAGTGTCCATCAGCCTGGGAAACCTGGCTGAGCTGCTGGCGCTGATCTCACACACTCTGACTGATCCACAATTGTTTTTTCCTTTGATGGGCTGGTTCTTGTCAGACTAGATGATTGCTGGGTTAGGTATGTCATCATACTGTTATTTTAAATCCTCCATCTGGAGAGTGTTTTTTGACACTATTGTTTCAGTCAGGCTTTTTAAATCACAAGATAAAATAGTTCCCAAAATGTAGAATGGTGTTTAGGTGTATCAGAAATGAGAATAAAAATGCTACAGCTGTTCTGAAAAACTCCTTAGCGATACTTTGCTTTGTTCAATCTTTTCTCTCTATAATATCTTTCGGACTAACAATGATTTGAAGTTAACTTGGTAGATATGGTGGAGATCCAAGTCTAATTGAGTCCTAAAATGTTGAGAAAATAGGGAGAGGAGATATCAAGGACTGACGACTTTAAGTTCACTCTTAATGATTTCTGCATCTAGGCACAGCAACAGGAGCACAGAAATTGTGACATGGAATTATAATGGAAGGAAAAAAAGTAACTCTTCTTCCCCTAAGTGGTAAAAAAACCTGAAAGAACACATGAATACAAAGTTAGTCAGGCTTCAACTGTTTCCGTGTTTGAATAACTACATATTCACCTGGAGGAGTTACAGACCTTTAATTCCTATTACTGTTCAGATCACTGCAGGTGGTAGTTTGTGCTTTGCAGTTCAAGGGTTAAAGGAAAAAAAGACCAACAAAACCTAGCAAATGTAAAATACGTCACTGTTTTATATATATACACTTCCATGAGTGTGAAATTTAACATCAGCTAAATGCCTGGGATAGGTAGCATTAAAATCAGAACGAATCCTGAACTACTCTAGACTTTGTTGATTTCTTCAAAACAAGTAAAGTCATTTCTCAGTTACTTTCTATGTTTCTGTCAAGATTTTCTTTCCTTCTGTGTTAAAATACACTAACTAAATACAATCTCATTTGCATATTTATCTTTATTCATCCGTACTGTTTATCCATTGTTGCTGACAGTGCCAAGATATGGGATACAGATCAGGGGAAAAAAGCAGCTTTGAAAATATTACATGACTGTCATGTTATGACTTTCAGTAGTCATCAGCTTCTTTTACCTTTCTGTTTTTAACCACTGAAAGCATCCTGACTGAAGAATCTCTCTTTTAATAAGGAAATCCTATTTAATTTTAAATTTTAGCATACAGCATGAGTTTATATTGTAATCTTAATGTACTTCAACATTATATTTAAGTGCATTTTTTGGGTTTTTTTGTTAAAGGTAATAGTTATAAAATGAACAAAAAAAATTTAAACATTTATCTGTGACAAAATAGCTCTGCTAACTTGATGGGGAATGTGGTGATATTACAATCACTAAAAACGTCGTTCAACAGAAACACTGAGAAGTAATTTATCATGTTCAGTGCTACTGAGATTGTAACAGAACCTTTTATAGATGTTGTTATTGCATCCAAGTGTATAAAAAGCCCAATATTTCATTTAGTGAGTAAAAAGGCAATATTTTATCTTAGTATATTGAGGATGACACAGCATGTGTTATCCATGGCTTATAGAAAGCGGAAAGTTTTCTGTACTGCGATAAATAACTTATATAGACTGTGACTCAGTAGAAAAGCTTTGCATTCCCATCCATCACAAAGTATTTTACTGGTTTCTTGTAGGGAATGAGATAGTTTATTAGTGTGATAGTTGGTAAAGTTTTTTTGGGGTCTAAAATATGTTATTGGTTAAGAGTTTGTCCTAAGGAAAATATGTCTTGACATGTTGCAAAAGGCAATTTACAAGACCTTTTCCCTTAGTATTTACTGGTTGTGTTACGGGGAGGCATCTTGGTAGAAAAGTCTGAGGGAAGATTTAGATGATGGCATCAGACCACCACTGCACAGTTGTTACAGATGTTGCAGTGAAAATGACCCAGATAACAACCTGAAATGTCCCAAACCAGCACTTCAGGAGTCCATGTGAAGTTGTCTGGAAAGCTGACAGTTAAACTGCGTGCCTGGCAGCACAGTTCGAATAGTAAACAGTTGTGTTCAGTTTGACACATTTTCATAAATGTATCTATTGTAAGCAAGATTTAAGTTGAATCAGTGATTTTGTCAAATCCACATTCTTTAAAAATACATTACTTTTAAATGAAAATCTCTCTGCATGATCTATTGTGAGAATATATTTCCAAAAACTCCAGCATTGATGAGAAATTGACACCAACGCTGGTGAGAGAGAATGAATCTGACGAAAGTTTTCATCTAGATAGCATTACCAGCATAAACGTGATCAGAAAAAGCAATCTACATTCTTTTTCTGAACTCTTCAAGATTCCGGTCACTGGAATTGTACTGTAGGACTACATCTGCAAGTAGGACAAACAAGTAGTACTAAACAAGGTAACAGTAAAACGAAGGTTTCCACCTTAAATTTGACCTCAGAAAGGATACTAAAGAAGCTTCCTCAGCCTGAGTGGCCAGGAACAGCTCAAGACAGAGCTGGTGTCAGAGGCAGCTGGGGGAGGGAGGGGGGAATTGGAGGGAGAGATGCCTCAGAGGTGCCCCACTCCATGTGCCCTAAAGGCCCTTGAAGGAGGGGCTGGGGCCACCAAGTGGAGCACAGACTCAACCCAGTGGGAGGGGATGTCAGCCAAGATAATGGGCTGCTAAGGGGCTGTTAGAGCCAGACACAAGCCCTGCTTGGAGGCAGGAACTAGTCCAAGTACAGGGTGTGAAGTGGGCTGGCAGAGCTTGGGAGAGGTGAGGCCTGTGCCACTGTAAGCACTGCCTTGCACTCAGAAAGGCTTTGCTGACAGCCACTCTATCCTGCCCAGCAAAATACCCCATGGAGGAATTGTGGAAAAGGACGTAACAAGGGCTTAGTGCCTTGGCTACTGGAGCCTGGTTAAAGATGAAGGAGAGGGACCATAAAGTGCAATGGTGGTCACTGATGCATCAGCTTAAGCTCCAATTACACCTAAGCACCACCTGAAGCTCAGTTACTCCTCTCAGTCTTCCCCTGCCTGTGATATCACCTGAGAAATGGTGGGATTATCCTGTAGATGAGGAGTGACCACACCAGGACCAAAGGTAGCCAAAAGAGAATGACTGGAAATTCCCCCTATCTCGCCATACACACCTGGACTGTAGAGTTCTTTCTGAGAGAAAAGGGAAAGGGTATGATGGAAGGGAGATGGAAAACCTTGTAGAGACCTTATGCAGTCAGGGAATTTGGATCACGTGGGAGAGGGCAGAGATTAGTTAATGTTACGAGGTGTTTGGTAAGCCTGAGGGAAAAGTTGTTGCTTGGGCAATTGTTTTACTACTTAGTCAATTAGGGAAACCTCTGTGCTGTTTGCAATGAATATTGTCGATTCATTGTGGTGGTTTAGCGCAATGCCCACTCAGTCATAAAATCACTCCCGCTCCTAAACTGGACAGGAGAGAGAGAAAACAGTTTGTGAGTTGAGATAAGGACAGAGAGATCACTCAGCGATTAGCCCGTGCTTCTTCTCAGGGGGAGGCCTCCTCACACTTCCCACTGCTACACTGTGGGGTCCCTTCCCACGGGAGACAGTCCCTCGTGAACTTCTCCAGCGTGGGTCCTTCCCATGGGCTGCAGCTCCTCACCAACTGCTCCAGCATGGGCCCTCCCATGGGGCAGCTCCTCACACGCTGCCCAGCGTGGGTCATTGACCAGGAGCGACAGTCCTTCAGGGACAGGCTGCTCCAGCCTGAGTCCCTCACGGGATCACACGTCCTGCCAGCAAACCTGCTTCGGCGTGGGCATCTCCCCTAGACTCCCAGGTCCTGCCAGGAACTTGCTCCAGGATGAACTTCTTCTTACGGAGTCATGGCCTCCTTCAGATATCCACTCGCTCCGGCGTGGCATCCTCCACAGGCTGCGAGTCGGCCTCTGCTTCTCAGTGGTCCTCCATGGACTGCAGGGGGACAACCTGCTTCACCATGGCTCACCACATATCACAGAGGAGCCTTTTTCAGTGCTCTCCCTCCTTCTCCACTGACCTTGGTGTCTGTGGAGATGTTTTCCCATTCTCTTTCCTTGTTGCTGCTGCAGTTTTGCAACTGCTCAACAACTTCTCCTTGTCAAATATGTTCTTCACAGAGGCATTCCCACCATCACTAATTGACCAGGCCAGGGTCAGGTGCAGGGTCCAGCTTCTGGAGGAAGCTTCTGGAAACTCTTTGTTTAAAGTAGCCACCCTTGTAGCCCCCCTGCTACCAAAAAGCCTGGCCCAGGCAAAACCACTGCACTCATTTTTGTTCTGAATGGAGCACTGTGGCTGTCAAACTCATGGTACATTCAATAGTAGCATTGCACTTTCCTTCTGTATCACTTACTGTGTTAAGAGTTTGCTCATATACTTAGCTGTGGAAAACGACTTGAGCTGATATGATGTTCTTGCTTACATGTTTTGCAAATTCCAGGGACAATGGAATAAATGTAAATTGAATACCCATTTTGCTTATTTTTTCCTAAGAATGGAACTTGTAATTTGGGTGAAAGCAAGATATTTTAGAGTGCTAGAGCTGTTCTTGATGTGAGTGATACTGCTGTTTGGAGTTGAAATTAAGTAATGATTTGCCCAGGGCCACCTATGGTTAACGTATGAAGGCTTATGGTTTAATACACAAGTTTTATGGCCAGTCTTTGTCTTTTATGGGGTGTTTTCAGCAAAAAATAATTCTGACAGACACAGCGAATATCATTCAGATTCAAGGAAATAATCAAGTTTAGGTATATAGACCACATATTGTCCATTGTTTATATTAACAGGTAACGTTAGAACATAAACATAATATTAGTCTTTTATTATTGTCTTCTCTCTTTCAACAGATCTTGATAATGTAGAAGGCATAGCAGTTGACTGGATTGGAAATAATCTTTATTGGACAAACGACGGCCACAGGAAAACAATTGCTGTAGCCAGACTGGAAAAAGCTGCTCAGAGTAGAAAAACTTTGTTGGAGGGAGACATGTCCCATCCTAGAGGAATTGTTGTAGATCCTGTCAATGGGTATGAAGCAGACTAATTCATGTTGTTTAATGATTGTCTTCATCATATAAATACAGGATTGGATTTTCCTTAGGATGAGATTTGAAGAGTCATGTAGTAATTTGTAATTCTATGATAGTCTCTAATAATAACTGGCCAGTATTCTTGCCTGAAGCCTTTAGAAGAATGTGTATGCCTAGAAGCCATTGACCCTGTGTCTGGTTAATTTGACTGTGATTCACCTTATTCTCAAGCAATGTATCAGACCTGTATGTATTTTTAATACTAAGCAAACTTTATAATACTCTCCTTTATTGCTGTCTTTCTAAGTCTCAGTTTCTGAAGATAATTATAACCATATCCATACTGGTTTACACAACTAAATCAGACAGGTGCATTTCACTTATTAGCGTAATTAATTGTGATAGGCTGAACAAGTGAAAAAAAATATTGTGGCATAGTTGTGGTTTCCCTAAAAATCCAATGTTAATTTTATTCAGGGAATTGTGACTGGGAAATGATGTAGGCAGGTAATTCTAGTGTGTCTGGATTGATTGCTGTTTTTCTAGTACAGGAATGTAATTCCATTATCAGGTTTTCACTTTTGAGCTTGTCCATTGAGGAATGGAAATGCCTGTGGAAAGGCTACATTAATTAAGGTCAGATAGTAAGGATGAAATATCAGACCACAAGCCATAACCATACCTACCATTTACACTGTTAAATTTTCCAGCTCAGTAAATGCATGGCACAAGAAATAGTGTATAAAGATGTATTGTCTGAAAAGGGCTATTATATAAAACACTTTTCTAATAAAATATGTGCCCTTCATGATTGTATTTCTCAAGGAAGCTTTTCCTGAGGGATAGCATTTGTTATTGCAATTTAATTATGTTTAGAAAATATTAGTCTTGATTTAACCAATGTAGAAGCATCAACTGCATTTTGAGATAAAATTAAAGCACATTAATGTAAATGTCTGTTACTGTAAGCATGTTTTAGCTTACAACATAATAACTAGAGTGAGTGCAGACAAAACGTTGAC
This sequence comes from Urocolius indicus, assembly GCA_013401255.1. Classification (NCBI taxonomy): domain Eukaryota; kingdom Metazoa; phylum Chordata; class Aves; order Coliiformes; family Coliidae; genus Urocolius; species Urocolius indicus. Next base: position 16,581 of record WBNH01002991.1, on the reverse strand, counting down.
AGGGAGAAGCTCAGTAATTGCTGTTGATCAGTGATGTAAACATTTATAAAACGTATTTTGTTTGCCAATAAAATCAATAGCACACTGACTTGTATCTCTGCCTGAGCTTTAGGACATACATGTTTTACATTTCTGCATGTATTTTCAAAAATATAAAAAAAAACCCAGAACAACTTTCTGGTGAGTGATTTGGAAGAGACAGAAAAGAAACAAAAAGTACATTTTTCTTTATCTTTTCCAATTTCTTATAGAAAAAGTAAATTGATCAAACTATGCTTGTACATAAAAGAATAAGTTTACTAGAATAAAACTTTTGACAAGCAAATTTGGCATCATTTACACAGATTTGATAACAAAACTGGTTTTTACTTCAGGGTTTCATTTCTTAATAACTTCAGAATTTAAATTCCAGGACTTTAAAGTAGATAGGTTACAGAGTCATGGAGTCACAGCATCCTAAGGGTTGGAAGGGACCTTGAAAGCTCATCCTGTCCAATCCCCCTGCCAGAGCAGGACCACCTAGAGTAGGTCACACAGGAACTCGTCCAGGTGGGTTTGAATGTCTCCAGAGAAGGAGACTTCACAGCCACCTGGGCAGCCCCTTCCAGTGCTCCCTCACCTGAACGGGGAAGTTTTTTCCTTATATTTCTTTGGAACCTCTTAGGTTCCAGTCTGTACCCATTGCCTTAAGTAGGTTAGGAAAACACAAGCTAATTCAGACATAAATGTATTGAAGGAAGGTGAGCCACATGAATACCAATTCAATCAAGTCAACTCTACAAGTAGGATCCATTTTAAGATCAGTATGATGTTTTCCCTCTATTTAATGCCTAACAATTTAAATCCTAGTTTTTGCTTTAAAAGTGGATGTCCCCTACCTGGTAAAGGTTTTCATCATATTGATTAGACCCCTCATAGGTTACATACAGGCTTCTGTTTCTTCTTCCTATGAACCTATTATGCCTTTGGTGGGGGGAAAAAGAGAAAAGTGGGTTTTCTTAGCATATTTGCTGTGCATTGCTTTTGCATAAGTTCAAGTTGTGCATTTTAAATTGTTGAAATTAAAGATGTCTGATTCTGTAATAAAATACTCTAATCAGATTAATGAAATAAGGAAAGAAGAAAGGAAAAAAAAAAAGAAACAAACATAGAGTGTGTTCTGTAGTTCCCAGTAGATAATGGCTTAGAGAACTCTTCTTGTAGATGATGTACTACAATGCTTGCTTAGCTTTTCCAAAGTAGCACAGGTAACTGTCTGTNATAACTAGAGTGAGTGCAGACAAAACGTTGACAGGGAGAAGCTCAGTAATTGCTGTTGATCAGTGATGTAAACATTTATAAAACGTATTTTGTTTGCCAATAAAATCAATAGCACACTGACTTGTATCTCTGCCTGAGCTTTAGGACATACATGTTTTACATTTCTGCATGTATTTTCAAAAATATAAAAAAAAACCCAGAACAACTTTCTGGTGAGTGATTTGGAAGAGACAGAAAAGAAACAAAAAGTACATTTTTCTTTATCTTTTCCAATTTCTTATAGAAAAAGTAAATTGATCAAACTATGCTTGTACATAAAAGAATAAGTTTACTAGAATAAAACTTTTGACAAGCAAATTTGGCATCATTTACACAGATTTGATAACAAAACTGGTTTTTACTTCAGGGTTTCATTTCTTAATAACTTCAGAATTTAAATTCCAGGACTTTAAAGTAGATAGGTTACAGAGTCATGGAGTCACAGCATCCTAAGGGTTGGAAGGGACCTTGAAAGCTCATCCTGTCCAATCCCCCTGCCAGAGCAGGACCACCTAGAGTAGGTCACACAGGAACTCGTCCAGGTGGGTTTGAATGTCTCCAGAGAAGGAGACTTCACAGCCACCTGGGCAGCCCCTTCCAGTGCTCCCTCACCTGAACGGGGAAGTTTTTTCCTTATATTTCTTTGGAACCTCTTAGGTTCCAGTCTGTACCCATTGCCTTAAGTAGGTTAGGAAAACACAAGCTAATTCAGACATAAATGTATTGAAGGAAGGTGAGCCACATGAATACCAATTCAATCAAGTCAACTCTACAAGTAGGATCCATTTTAAGATCAGTATGATGTTTTCCCTCTATTTAATGCCTAACAATTTAAATCCTAGTTTTTGCTTTAAAAGTGGATGTCTCCTACCTGGTAAAGGTTTTCATCATATTGATTAGACACCTCATAGGTTACATACAGGCTTCTGTTTCTTCTTCCTATGAACCTATTCTGCCTTTGGTGGGGGGAAAAAGAGAAAAGTGGGTTTTCTTAGCATATTTGCTGTGCATTGCTTTTGCATAAGTTCAAGTTGTGCATTTTAAATTGTTGAAATTAAAGATGTCTGATTCTGTAATAAAATACTCTAATCAGATTAATGAAATAAGGAAAGAAGAAAGGAAAAAAAAAAAGAAACAAACATAGAGTGTGTTCTGTAGTTCCCAGTAGATAATGGCTTAGAGAACTCTTCTTGTAGATGATGTACTACAATGCTTGCTTAGCTTTTCCAAAGTAGCACAGGTAACTGTCTGTCAGAGTTGGTTTTGGTTATCTTCGTTGCTGCACTACAAGCCATAAAATTATGCTACAATTGCCTACTAGTTTTTTTTCAAAGAATTTTTATAGCCAATCTTCCTAAACATTCTTGTGAGGGACAAAGAGCTCACAACAGCTTTTTTGAGTAATTTAGCTGCTTTCATGTGAGATGTGTAGTTCACAGAATGTCAAAGTTGTACTGTAGCTGTTAAACCAGTGTGTAATTAATTTGTGTATTGTAGATATTTTTGATAGTATTAAGCATAATAAAAGTAGTTTTGCATCATAAAGGCCAAGAAAATCCCAACAAAAGAATACAAGTTTGAACTTTGTGACAAAGTCAATGAAATTTGGGGTTTTAAGAAAAAGTCGTAGTTCTGGTGTGATTAAATGAGTTCTGCAACAATTCTTTCACTTTACTTGTCAGCCTATTTAGTATTCATATAATTCATTACCACATGAGCCAAATAGTGTGTGTGTAATTTCAGCAGCATCCAGTATGCCGGGGAAACAAAATACAGGGTAGAAATAGAGGTGGAAAGAAACGTGCAAAAGTCAAAATTGCTCCGGCTTGTGCATATACCGTGGTGAAATGCTGCTAAAAATCTACAGTATCATTCAGGTTGTTAAAATGGTATCTGAATGTTCCTTTTTTAATAATTTCATAGCTGGATGTATTGGACAGACTGGGAAGAAGATGAAATAGATGACAGTGTGGGAAGAATTGAGAAGGCATGGATGGATGGCTACAGCCGGCAGATTTTTGTAACATCAAAGATGCTATGGCCAAACGGTTTAACTCTGGACTCTCGTGCCAATGTATTATACTGGTGTGACGCCTATTATGATCACATTGAAAGGATATTTTTGAATGGAACTGACAGAAAGGTAAAAGGGAAGCGCTGCTGTTCTGCCGCAGGCATGCTCCTTCTCTGGGTTTCATTGTGTTAACGGTAAAAATACTTTTCAAGCTTTTTGAAAGCCTGCAGAACCCTGCGGCCACGTCCAGTGTCATCGCTGTTGAAACAAGCAATGCTGGCAGTCTCCTGCAGGAGATTATAGCTCAGCTTAACATTTTCATCTTTAGAAAGTGACACAAGAGTTTATTTCTTTTTTTTTTTTTTCTCTTCGTAATTTATTTTCCAATCCATTTTTCCCTGTGTGACAATGAGTTAACGTTTGGATTGAGCCATGAAGCTACAAAGAGGTTTTTAGTAGGAGGAAAAAAAAAAACCCTTCTTTTGGATCTGGCAGAGACAGGCTTGTATTTAACTTCACCAGATGAGCTGCTTTCGGTCAATCTCAGTGCCCCATTTGAGCATTTGTGGTCATACGCAGAGGGGAAGGACTCAACAAGAGCAAAGATGGAGAGAGATTGTTTTAGGTGTTACTCATGGCTCTACTAGCTAGATACAAGTCTGCATAAATGTTGTGTGTTGTTTTGTACAAGGAGCAAGCCCAAAACAGACATCTGGAAAACAGTTAAAGCTTAGACTAGGATCTGATAATTGGGGAAGATTTACCACTTGCTTTGTAAAATTAGTCCTCTAACAACTTAAACTTCCCCTTTAATTGGGAATGGTGAGCATTACATCCTTCTGTGGGAGGATTTTGTCACTTCTCCTTTATCCTTCACTCATTATTCCCTCTGTATGATGACCTTGACAGGACCAATACACAAATCTCTAGTACTGAAAGTAGTAGCTGTAGACACAGCTTTTCCTCAAACTCATCCCTGTACTAGCTCATATTACTTTTTAAATCTTTATATTGAGTGATCTGTTGTTAAGCCTCTACTAATGCTGTAGTGTTGCAGTTTGTCATAATGGCTAGGTTAGGATTTACATTTAGTACTTCTACTTTTCCTCCAAATCCATTATGACCCTGTAATAGAGGATGGAGGAGGGGGCAAAGCACTCGGACAGAAAGACATGTTTTAGTGGGAGATCCTTTTGTGCTAGCACCAGTGGACTACCAGGGAAGATCCTAGACAGAATGAGCCTAGGAAGGTTAAATGCAGCTGCCCTTGGTTACACATGGATTACGAGTGAGAACTGCTGGTTTTGCCCCTGACTAGAACTGGCTTCTTGAACTATGTTTTTCTATAATCCTGTAATTCAAATGAAATGCATAAATTTGAATAAAATATATGTAGCCAAAAACAGCTAGAAGATCCTGGCTTTTGATGCTAAGTAATTTGCTGTTAATTGGAGGAATATTTTGATTCAAAATATAACTGGCTAAGTAGCGTCTTTAATTCTGTGTCAGTACAGCAAAGGTTTTGGGGGCTGGGGAAGTTCTGCCAGAATTCTACTAGTAGCTAGTGGATAATTGACTGAGGGGTTAGTTTTGATGAGCAACACTTAACTGAGATGAGGAGTTTTGACCAGAACAAGTCCAAGCTCAAAGAGGCAATTTGATGAGCAAAAGAGGATGACATTTTTTCACCTCAAAGTAGTTGTATTTTAGTTGGTTTTGTCACCTTTTTCTCTTCAGTTTGTGTCTCTAAACAAACAGAGCTGAGTTAGGGCATCTGATGAAGTGCTTCCTTCCTAGAGGCAAGACAGAAATACACTGTTGGGCATTAAGCAAGGACCCCAGCCAGCAGAAGAAGAAACATAGTCATTCCAAAGTGCAGCTGCCACGACAAAGCATAAAGGCAGGGCTCCCAAAAGCAGGTGCTTTAAAGTTCTGCAGTTTCCTATGTATTTTTAAAGTAAATAATTCTAAATACTACCATTTATTCAATGGTAAGTTTAGACTTTCTTTAAACTTTTGGCTTTGTTCTGTAGGGACTGATAATAATTTTACACTGATCCTCTTTATGAGCCAGCTCTTGTGTAGTGGTAGCTGCAGTTGTTGTGAGGGAGTCCTGAGACTGGAGCTCTTGCAAATAAATGCCACAGGTTTAGAACATTTCTGCCACCAATAAAATGTGATTTGTAGTTTTATGTATAAGTTACTAAACCTGAAGTAGAAGGTGTATGGAAGAATGTTTGTCTTATTTTGGGAATGAACTGTGGCTTTTTGCTTTCTTTGGGTTTTTTAAGGTCTTACAACCTAAACTAGAGAGGAAGATCACAGAAATAACTAAGCAATCTCTGCACTTACTTCACACTTCAACATAAGAAAGCGACTCATCCACGCTATCATTTGCTTAAAAAAAGGACTGTATTTGATATACCTGACAGATACTCAAAGTTACACAAAGAACCATGCTTCCTAGCTTAGGGGACAAGACAGATGTTTACCAAACATAATGATTGCCTGGTTACCTGCATTCATCTGCGTTGCCTGACAGGACACAAAATGAATTTATACAGAGTTTTGAAGTTAGATATTGATCATGGTGCACAGAACAGCTTTACAATCTTTACTTGATTTTATTGTGTTAAGTCATTATGTTTGAGCGTGGTACTTACCTCAGTTTTCCTATTTTTCATTTTATGATCTCTGCAATGTATGCTAAGAGCTATTAATAATCATTTTAACCTTGCTAGTGCTCACCTATCACTAATTAATTGCAGGTAGTCTACAATGGAAAAGATCTCAATCATCCTTTTGGACTATCACATCATGGAAATTATATTTACTGGACAGATTATATGAATGGATCAATTTTCCAGTTGGATCTGATTACAAGGAATGTGACACTGTTAAGAAGTGAGAGGCCACCTTTGTTTGGGCTCCAGATTTACGATCCACGTAAACAGCAAGGTATTTGTAACATACAGTTTCTCCAAAGGTCTGTTGCAAAAGGATGTTCTCCCTTTCAGACTTCAAGTAGTTTGAGGTGACTACTTGAACAGCAATAGAAAAAAGAATATGACTCGTGGTATGGGAAAGATACTTTCCAAGGTTTCAGTCCATTGATGTTGAAATTGGTCATCTCATACTAACAAAAGTGAATCTCCCCTGTCTGAATTTCTTCTCTGTATTTTGTTGACATTTTACTTGTGTGTCAAAGAGATAACGTGAAAGTACAAAATAGAACAGATAACTTATACACACTGGCTCCTAGAATTATTACATTTGCCTTTTCTTTAATAAGATCATAGATCCTGACTGTCTTTTGGTAATTTTCTCCTCCATCCTGGTCTACATCAGCACCCTATGACTAAATCTCCTGAAAATACCTAGTGCTGTTACACAGAATCAAAGTAATTGGCTTTGGAGAGTAGTGGAAAAATCTGTAGTTGCTGCTACTGATATCAGTAGGGAAAGCAGATAAAGGCTATAGATTTGCTTGGATGGGGTTTAGAAAATAGCAGCTGCTACTCTGCAGGTAAATTTACAAGTGTATTTTACTGAAAAAAAAACCCTTTGCAATCCACTTACTGCTTGCAGCGTTCAGGTGAGTTATTGAATATTTGCTGTTTTTAATGAAAACATATTCCTGGTTATTGTCTGAGTAATAACTGCTTCCAAACATAAGACTGAACGTCAGGAATTTGTATAAATAAAATACTGTTTGAAAGAGAACTATACAAAACATTAATGTCTATGTATCTCATTAATCTCTATAGATCATAACTTTTGATATGTAGTATGTTTCCTGTTCAAAGGTTATTACAGAAAACCTGAGACATTAAGCTGTTGGCAGTCCTGCTGTGTTTGGTTTTGTACCTGAAAAGTAACAAAATGTCATTTTTACCATTTACCCAAATACTACTTAGTACAGACATGTTAAAATAGGCTTATTCAAGCAACTTGGTTTTGTCTTCTTTGTTTTTTAAAGGTTACAAGACCCATTAATGAGTACTTTGTGCATAAGCTCAATTGCATTGCCACCTTCAGGTCTGGATGTGGGTGCAGACTCTGGCTCATGTTTATTCATAGCACTTGGAGGATTTGATTATGTCTCTGTCATTTGTAGTAAATGAATGGCTTTAGAGAGCAACTGATACAGTGAAAATAGAAGGAAAATGTTAGAAAAACTATTTAGGACTCATAGATACAAAGAAAATCTTTAGCCTTTGTATTTGTTACAGACATATATCTGTGTCCCAAATGGGTATATATACAGTTTTATTTGTGTATAGAAAAATGATACATAAGGAAACCTAATGAATATTTTCCCTATCTATACCAAGTAAATATTTTGCCTAGGTTTATTTCAGAGGTTTTATACAACACACATACTAAATATTTTGGGTTTCATCAGTAGAGTCTTGCCATTTTCTTTTTCATCCAGCAAAAAACAGATGTAGGTTTACAAAGGGAAGAAACAGTTCAGTTTTCAAAGCAATGCTAATGAATAAAATGGGAAGTGCATATGTGTATAGGCAAAAGGTGTATACTTGCCATGTAATGCGTGTGTAGGGTTGTGTCATTTTAAAATGCACTATATTTGAAGACTTACATATGTAGTGAATATTCTTTAGAGAAGACAAAGACTTATTTATTTAAAAGTACATCTTCCAGTTGGTTTTCCCTTGCACTTTTTACAATGCCTCACTTAACCCTCTGAGGCTCTACTGGAAAGCTTAGTGAATTTCTTTACAACAGCTTAATATGAAGCATTCCTTTTCCTGCTGAACATTTTTATACATCTAGCTAGGCTTTCTTAGGAAAAGCCATTGTCAATAATAGTTGATTATGGACTGCTGAGTCCCAGCCAGCCAACTTGTAGTTAATCAGTATGGAGGCAATGCTGAAAGTTCCTTGTTTCTGATACTGTAAGCTAAATTTTCAATACCTAAACTAAACTGTAGAATGTGTAGTACTGTCCTATGTCAAGGTCATTATAACAGTGTATCTCCTTCTCACAGATCCTTTCCAAGGACTCTCTCTAACTTCCAAAGTCGTTTAAGAACTTGTTTGTGGTTTTTTGTTGGGCTGGAGGGGGTGAGGCAATATCTGCCTCCCAGTTGGCCACATTTCACAATACTTTGACCTGTGTCTGCTAAGAGAGGATGTGGTGGTTGCTTTAAATGCTTGGTACTTCTGCTGCTTTATTCAGTGCTCAGAAAGTTCTTTTGCTTTTTAGGAAATTGAGAAACTTTGCTATTAGCTTCCAAATAAGCTAGAACTAGAGACAGAAGACTAAAATATTGCCTCTTAGACATTTGTAACTGAATAAGCTTAAATCTTGAGGAGAAGAATTTGCCTCATTAACGCGTTCTTTGTTTGAAATTGCAATTGGGATTTTGTAAGCTAACTGCAGCCTTTAGGCTCTTCCCTTTTTGTCATGCTCGGTGAGGTTGATCTTGTATTGTTCCTAAAGGAGTTGAAGTATTTATTTTACAGAAAGTGAAGCTTTTTTTTTTTTTTTTTTTGCTTTTGTTTTCTGGGTTTGGGTGTGTTTCTTCTAAGAGAGCCAGATCAAGGCTGAATTGTGGGTTTCAGAGCAGTTCATTTTGTGATATAAGTTATATTTTGTATCTCATGCACACATTGTTTGGAAACATTTGGCTGTCATACTTTGAGGTGTTCTGATGCTGCTGTTATTGTGACTGGCTGCAGGAGCAGAAACCATGTCAGCTCATGTTGGCATAGTTGAATCGAGACTGGCATGTTTATTAGGAGGTACTTTGCAGAATCCTTGACTGTGCCAGTCCTGCTTTGCTTAGCACTAGGGGTTAGCCACGTTAAGCTTCTTTTGGTATCTCCATAAGAAGAAGTGCTTTTTTTCAATGTCTTTGTATCTCATGAGGTATGATCCTCTTGTGGAGGAACGTGAGGTTTTTTGCTTTCAGAGATTAGAATTCATCTTACTTTCTTAGGCTTAGTCTTTGACTCTCACTGTGTCGGGAATACCCAAAAGCGCAGGGTTGTAGCAAGAAGCATAGCAGCAGTAAAAGTTGGATTTAGAGTCATCAGATGAACCTGTCAAGGCCTTCTGGTGTTTCCACTGCCTCAGAGGAGATTACTATTAATATGTAAGTAGTTCTTTTGTAAGTCCATTTACAGCAGTTAAAATAGCCTCTTTTGAAATCAGTTGATATTTTAACTCCTCAGATTGCAAAGAACTGCTGCATGAGACCCAGGCTACTGCTCTTGATATGTGTGGTGTGAGCCTAAAACAGGCTTATGCAGCTTCAGCAGTACTTGAGGTTAGGTCTGTGGGAAGGTGCAAACATAAATGAATACTCATGAAAACACAGAGGTATAATGATTGCCTAGCAGCAGTGAATACTTCAGTGTATCTTTCAAATGCAAAGAGTAAACAAATGTGTACAGCTGCCATATCGTTTTTCTTACTGAAAACTGAGAAACAAGTACATCGTTGTTTTATCTGTGGCCTAATTTTAGTGAATGAAAATGGAATCTGCTTAATTTAATGTGAAAGTAGCAGACTTCCCAAAGCTCACTTCATACACTTTTCTATCTAGGATCTTGTTTCTTTAACTCTTGGCACTTGTATTCTCCTTGTCGGCATCCTCTCTTGTGTCACTTACCAAGTAACCTACTGTACTGTAGCTTGTCAGCCCAATTATCAGGTGAAGTAGGAACTTTTTAATCTTCAGTGTGGACCGGTTGACTTTGATCTAGTGTTTTATTATATTTTTTTATTAGCTTACATCGGGCTTCAGAATCATTGTAAGGTTTGAGTTTTCTATATTTGTCTTTTCCTCTTCTATTCTGTGCCCTTATTTGGTTTTAGCGATCTGACAATCTCATACATGTCCTCTATTTAAATCTCTGCAAATTTCCTTGCCTTGTGCTCCATAATTTTGGAGCACTCATAAGAGAGTGGGTTCGTGAGGAGCTGCTTTTGCTTGATGGGGGAAAGGGGGCTGCAGCGCAGGCCCAGTAAAGAGTTCTCAGACTTTCCCCCTGCTCGGGGATTTGAACCTGGGTCTCCCCTAACCCGGCCGGGCCAATCCGGTGCCTCTGGCAGCACTATTTAAGGTGGGGAACTGAAAGTAGTCGGGAGATGGAAGGGCAGGGAGAAGGTGGTTACGTGGACCTCTCAGTCAAGAAAGGCCAGAAGGGGGCGATGCCGGGAGCCGAGACATCCTTGCAGCGTGCGGCGAGGCGTACAGACGCCGTGACGGGGAGGGGAGAGTTTACTCCAGGTCAGAGAGTGGGAGTAATTGAAACCGCAACCCGGAGGAGACGAGCTGGGGTTGCAGCGGTCCGTGTAAGGCTGCCCGGTGTGTGAGGGACCCCGAGCCTGGAGCAGCGCAGTCATTCCTCCTACTGTGTTATTTTTCCCGTTTGCTGTTTCTGTTTGGTGTGTTTTGGCTGCAGCTGGATTAAACTGAGTTTGATTTTCTCCCCCTGGTCTGTTGTGTCTAAGACCATAAGCAGCAATTAAGACTTTTCCATTTCCCCTGGTTACACAACTGTGCTTTTGCCTTCTCCCTCGCACCCTGCCCAATGAAGGTACAAGTGTCACAGCAGCTTCCCACAGCATTCTCTAATAATTATTTTACACAAGTTTATTTGAAAGTTCAATGTGAATTTAATGGACTGCAGACACGATTGCCTATAAGAAATGAGGTATGATGAATTGGAAAAATAGCCTAGGAATAGATTATTCTGAAATGCTCAGGGTCTGTATTGTAAAATATGTTGAGGAACATCTTTAAATGTGGATGTTTTTGAAATACTGTTGGTTGGTGTTCTGATGTTCATTGGATAATTTGAAAATCTTTCACTGAATGTGTAGGTATGGCTCTGACAGGATACAGCTACCTCTTGAGAACTGAACATTTTCCATGAAAACAGAATTGGTAGTGCTTTGAGGAGAGGGAATTGTGTAGAGACTGTTTTAACCCAAGGAGCTGCTGAACGTTTTGTACACCTAAACACAGGAGAAGCACAGGAAGGAATACCTGGTTTTAATAGGAGAGGAATATGAAAAAAAGTACTTGAAGTTTCAGCTGACATGAGTTTTTATAGTTTGCCTCGCCATAGTTATCACCAACACTTGAAATCTACAGAGCTTTGATGATGAGAAGTTGTATGACCTCAATAGCACCTATCTAAGCAATTAGGTCATGACTGCAGTGACACAAAGAGAAAGTTTAGTGGGCTTCAATTTTAAGTCTGCTTGCCTGAGGAATGAGATTGTAAGGATGCAGCAGGCCTTGGTAGATGATTAGAACACCTGACAGCTGTCAATATATTCATGTGAACAGTGTATCGCTTTTAGGAAGAAACAACAACACAGAAAATGAAGGCAGAGAAATAGCAAATGTGTTTAGAAATGTGCAGTGGAATACCTGCCTTGTATTCTGTGTGCCATAGATCTCATTGTATTTTTAATTTGCTTCCCTTCTGTTTATCTCTTGGTCTGCATTTCTAGTCACATTGTTTTAACATGTGAAGGTGCTAGTATACTTCAGAACATTCCTTTATATACTGTTCAATTACTTAAAACTATTATGTGCATGTAGCTGTGTCATAGTAAATGTTTTGTAGTATTGGTCCCTCATAAAAAAAGGGAGATAGAATGTTGTGAACTGATGGTGTAGTTTGCTGGGGTTTTTTATTCTTACATGTTATTGCAAGCTGTAAGTAAAATTGTTTCAACATTATAACCTGTAGCATGAAAAAATAAGATAATAATATGTCCCTAAAATGACAGGAAAATAGTTGTAAAGAATTCTTCATGTGCTTGTGTTCTAAAAATATCTTTCTAGCTCCAGCATGGCTGTTAGTTTTCAAGTTGGTTTCATGTTTTATTTTTGCAGGTGATAACGCTTGTCGTGTTAATAATGGAGGCTGCAGCACTCTTTGTTTAGCCATTCCTGGAGGCAGAGTTTGTGCCTGTGCTGATAATCAGCTTTTGGAGAAAAACAGTACAACCTGCATGAGTAAGATTTTTAAAGAGTATCTGAGTTGATGCTACTGTTAAGGGATCAAGTCAAATCTGAAAATATAGTGCATTCTCCTAGAGGCTCTTGCTGGTATATAAGACAAATATTCCATGACTAAAGAGTCTAATTGAAGACAATTTATTAAACATAATAAAGATTTTTATCAGAAAAGACAAAATATTAAGCACTCAATGGTTGGGGATAAGATACATAGTAAATTATTTCCGAAATATCTGATATGATAAAGACTTAAATATTTCAGTGACCTCTTTTAAAGACTATCAGAAATACCAGAAATCCATCTAATTATGATTTTTCAATCTGTGTAAGCTAGTTTCAGATAATTATATGGGCTAAGTATCTTAACCTGGCTTAGAAGGGAGTATATTCCATACATATAAATATATATATATATCTTTTTTAAATCGGTCCTGACACAGACTACACAATTTTTTCTGTCTTTTCTTTGCATCTACTCCTTGGATTTCTTATTTGAAAGGGCAATTAAAAAAATGTGTTATAAGTTAGATGTGGGCTTTTTCAATTAAAAACTGTAGCTAATAATACAGCTCTTTTTTTCAGATGTTTAGACTCGATATTTGTAACTTACTCAAAATTATCTCTTCTTTTGAAATCTCATTCACTTATTTCTTGAAGCATAACATGCACAAGTTTATATATGTCCCCAGCAGCAAGCACAAGGATTATCTCAAGGGTTATTTCCTACAATACTGAACATTATTGAGCTTGTAGTCATATCAAATTTGACCCCAATGCATGGCTGGCAGAGCCATCGCTGTTGCTAAAGAAAACTACTGTTCAGCGAGGAAATGCTGGAAGGTGAACTCCTCATTGGTAAGATGGAATGTAAGCATTAGGAAGAGAGGTTAGACGCTTTCAGATCTGAATGAAGCAGGTTTCCTGTTTCTTCCCCAACGTGCCTCATTGCCCAGCTTTTTCCAAGGGCTTTGGTTTTCCTCAGAGGGTTAGAGAGTGATGTGAGGTACATAACATGTTAAGAATTCTGAACCTTATGTTGAAAAACGTCTGTCTGTATATATAAATGAGCTTGTAGCTTGCTATCTAATTCTACCTCAGTAGATTTTTATCTTTATTGCCAAGTTAGTATCAGTGCATAATGCAGGTGTTTGAGTTGTTGCTTGGATACAAGAACCAACTTTTCAGTAACAATTTTCTAGCCCTTCAACGTGCCCTAGAAAGTGGTCTGTGTCTGTCAGAATCTTTTTCACTGGTGACTATGCATTGCAATATTTTAAACTGGTATTTTTACACTTATATAAGCACCAATTTAAGAAACAGTGTGAGTGTTATTCTGTTCTGAGTTCTCCCATTTACTAAAATATATTGCCTCAACCATACACAGGTTTGTGTGCTGCCGCGGACTTCAGGTGGAATTACCTGAAATACACCAAGCTTGCTAAAAAAATGTTCCAAAGAATGGTAGCAAGAACTTTTATCTATTTATGTAAATGTAATAGTGCATTCTTTAGGTATCAAGGGGATAAACCAGATATTCTTCTTGGATGTTTTCCCTAGTTAAACATGGAGAAGCAGTACCGCAGTTGTGCAAAGCTGAGCAGTTCCAGTGTAACAACAAGCGCTGTATCCAGGATCGCTGGCGCTGCGATGGGGACGATGACTGTCTGGATGGCAGTGATGAGCACTCTGAAATTTGCTGTATGTATGCTTTTACAATTTTATCCCATGAGGCAGATGTTACTTTAAAACCTGGAAAAAAAAAGTATTCTTAGCTCCTCAGTGTGAGTAAGATAGGGACTCAATGGAGCAAGTTAAGGAAGGGTCCACTGAGAAGACTGAACAGGCACATCTGTCCTAACAGCTGGGAGAGCTGGGATTGTTCAGTATGATGCAAAGGGAAGGCTCAGGAAGGATCTCACCCATGTTATAGATACTTGATGGGAGGGAATGAAGAACAAGGACTGCTACTAGCTTGTCCCACTGGCAAAGCAAGAGGAAACAGACACAAACTGAAAAAAACCATGAAATTTTATGTGAATACAAGTGTAGTCAAGCACTGGAGTAGATTGCCCAGAAAAGCTGTGGCATTATTATCTATGGGGATAGTGGAAACTTACATGGACACAGTCTTGGGAAAGCTGCTCTACTCAGCCCTGCTTGAGCAGGAAATGAGAGAGGGTGGTCTCAACAGGTCCCTCCTGACCATAAACATTTCTATATTGTATTTCTAAAAAAAAAAAAAAGAAAAAACAACCCAAAAAACCCACAATGAAACAAAAGCAACAACAAAAACCCACCAGTTTAACATTAGATGTACTTTGACTTGAAAAATGCAATTTTACTAGAGATGTATTTCTTTGCTGTAGAGGAATTCCTCTGTTGAAGTGAAAAATAATAGAAGGTGTATGAATTAGGTGCCTGTGTCATTCCAGGAAGGTGCTTAGATAGACTGCTGTAAAATTAGAGTTGCAGCAGTGAAAATGCCATTCCGTACTCAGTTACTTGCAGTGCTTCCTACTTCTATCATTAGACCATTTCTCTAAACCAGATCTCTTTTACTGAAATGAAAATAGGTTATTTTTGCTCTATCAGTGGTAGACTTGAAGAACTGATACACTTCTACTGTGCAGCATTGCCTTATGTGTCTGAAAACTTAATGTAGTCTCTCACTCTTATCTCTTTGAGACAAAACAACTCTAACCTGTTGTTTTTTTTTTTTCTTTCTAGTAGCTTGTGGTGTTTTCTACTTGTAGATTTCATTGCTCTTTTATGAACTTTGCCAAGTTATCCTAGGAGTTGGATATTCATACCTGGATGTTTGTGCTTCTGCTGAGGCTTTTGTGAAGCTGGTTAGGCTGAGAGTATGTGTTTGTGATGGTTGTTAGTCCTGTTTATATATCCTTGGATAAACCTTGTCTGCTTCATGCTGGCCCGATGTTGCCATTAGATACTGGACTTGAGATCCTCTCTGCTGCCTAGATCTTCTTACACATGGCTTTTAACATAGCCAGTTTAGGGGTTTTCCTACATTTATGTATTTCAATAGCTCCATGTAGTAGTCATTGCTGACTTCAGTCCCTAATTCTTTTCAAAATGTTTGTCCAGTTCTGGATTGTAGTGCTTACTAACATTTTAATACCAGGGATTCTTACGCTTAAATAAGGAGCTCAGCTAAGAATGATGTTGAGAAAGACAATCTTGTGGCAAAGTTGACTTTATTCTCATTTAAATTACTGTAATGTAGACCAATTGATAGCGCAAAGCCTGCAACTCTCAGAGGATTTATACAGATATAAATGAAATCATAATCTAGTCCCAAATCTGTATGTGATGTATAGCTCAAGTGGCCAGTGAGATCACATTAATCTCTTTTCAACAATTGCTGTAACTTCGAGGGTTGTTTTTTAGTTAGAAATATTTGCCATTATGAATAGAATACACACAAATGTTAGTAAATACATAGGAGCAAAAGCTTAACTGTCATTTAAACAAGTATCTGTGTCTCTTATTAAAGTCAAATGTTCTTAAAGAGTCTTCTATTACCTAACTTTTTTACATGGATGATGACAGTAACATCTCCAGTCATATTGCAAACTAGGTTTACTTCACAAGTATTATGAGACTTGGAATACCTTTCTGCTTAGGTTATTAATTAATTTTTACTTGGAGTGATCTGGCACCCTCCACACAAAGCACTTGTGAAGGGCTCAGGTGCTGTTGAAATCGCACTTGCTCCGTGTTGTTTTCAATAGGAAGAATAGGTAGAAAGGTCAAAGATAAAAGCTACTGAAATGTCAAGGATAAGCCTGCAAGATATCCTTTCATTTTAAATACCATTTGTTTCCAGATACATGTTAAACTTTAAAAAAAGAGACTGGGTGGCTGAATAGGGGGAAAATAGCTTGAAATTGTTTTTAACCTAGCATTTGGACCTGTGTATAGCTTACTGCTTTTGAGTACATCAAGTTTAGCAAGATGTGCTAATAGTAGGTCTTCTGTTGTTGACGTAAT
Source organism: Urocolius indicus (assembly GCA_013401255.1). Lineage (NCBI taxonomy): Eukaryota > Metazoa > Chordata > Aves > Coliiformes > Coliidae > Urocolius > Urocolius indicus. Next base: position 246 of record WBNH01002991.1, on the reverse strand, counting down.
AGAACAACATATATATGTGCTAGAGTTGCAAGAGCAACCTAGTAGCTACATAATTTCTGTGCTTTCAGTCTCCATCCTTTCCATACTGCTCGGGAGCTTGCAAAAACCTTGTTCACTCTTGAAAACCAGTTGGTTGGCTTTTTTTGGTCAGTTTAACGTTGTTGCATATTTCACTTTTTGACACCTACAATTTAAGTAAAGTAAACAGCAAGATCTGTAAGTAAAGTAAACAGCAGATCTGTATGT